>VZRL01004605.1:1956452-2185089 GCA_013397895.1 Origma solitaria | reverse complement strand
AAAAAAAAGAAAAGAAAAAAAAAAGGTAGTATCTTCCTTCATTTTTATCTTCTTAATTAGGGAAAAGGAGTATAAGTCTGATGTCAACACAAGGCTGGTGGTCATTCTTACCCAGTTCTGAAGGGAAGTTAACAAAGTGCACAATTATGTTGTCAACACTCACATGCAATGATATTCCCATATCTGTTTTTCATTCTGTTCTCATCTTTCTTAGCTGAATCCCATGGTGCAGACTGTCCTTCAAAGAAACTCTAAAATAGGAAAGAAAGTGACATTAAGAAAAGCATGCAGCAACAGTTACCTTATGGACAAACCAAAGTGAAAGGCAAACAGTACCTGTGGGTATTGTTGTTAAAGTGTCATTTAACTGAATCTTTCATTGAGCAAAAGTATGAGTCTCCTGTTTAAATGATATTTATGCATAGCTCCAGATGTTACTTAAAATTTGACATGAGAGTATCTGTGTAATAGCAAGGAGAATTATTTGCAAGTGAAGTGCTATTAAACCTATCCAAATCTGCGTTCTCACAACACTGAGAGTCCTTCATTTGTGCTATCCAGATTCCCTGTATAGTTCTCATACACACACGTGAAGCTGAAGGAGCTTCATCATCAGTGTTGGAGTTGCTCCAGTATTTGAGTGTAGAATTACAGACTGTACTGACATGTTTTATTTTTGACATACCCACAAGTTTAATTTACTTCTTGGCAGATGACCTCATGGATTGAAACATACACAGGCATTTAAAAAAACATGGATTCAGCTCACACACGTGTCTTTTTTTTCCTTAAGCACAATTTATGACACCACCGTGATGATTATTTTCTCAGAGAGTAAAACCAATATGATTTTGTGAAAGATATAACCTCATATTCACCCAATGTCTCTGCTCTAGCTAATAAATCTCAAGTAAATAAGAAAGTTTAAGGTGCTAAAATTAGGTGCTACATTAATAAAACAAAGAAGCTGCCAAATGGACAGCAAACAAGCTATTATGCTCTATCTGTCCTCTGCTTTCTGTGGTCTAAAAGAGCATTTGCACAATCTCTTAACTTATACATGGTATGCATAAGTCATATCATGCAGAGGCATTTTAAAATTTTGTATTGAAATATTAATCTTGTGTTAAAAAACACTTAGTTGCCAAGCAAAATACTGGAATTCTATCATGATTATGGCCAGCCTTAACTCATCTTTTTACTAGAATGATCAATAGATTAAATATTTTGTACCACACTAAACAGGGAAAATATTGGGAAGTCTGTATTTCTTGCAAGATCAAAATTTGGAATGCTTTAAATCAGCTAATGCCCATTAAATGGTCTACCATTAGTGTCCTTTGCCCTCAAATTTGAAAAAAATTGTTTTTCAAATCCCAGTAATTTCCTATAGCAAAGAGCATAAAAGTCAAAACAAACCCTTAATCTCTTGCATAAGTCAATGGAATGCAAGGGCATTCAGTGTCTAAAATGGGTATTCTTTCACTAGAATTTTCACTAAGTTCACTAGACTGCTGGTTTCTAACTTATGCTCTAGAAATTCCTGGAATATATGGACTACTTCTAAAATGTTTATAAGTAGTAACTCAAGAACACCAGAAGCTTTATCAATGGCTTCAACTTGTTTTTCCTTCATCTCTCGACACTTCCTTAGAAAATTTTTAATGGTTTGGAAATTGAAATTATTAAAACCCTCTAATACAAATAAACTTCTCCCTAATCATGGCACACCATCACTAGGTACTGCTCCGAGACACACCGATGGCTACCAAGATAGAGAAGTGGAACCCTGTGAATCCTAAGATGGTTTACAGCTTTGGGGCTTTTTGCTGAAAAGGCATCAATTGTTATCTGATTATAGATTTGCCAGTGGCACCTAAAGCAAGCAGGCCCTCCCACTCTAGAGCACTCTTGACCGAGGCTGGATGGAAATTACTTTTCTAGTAAGTCCAACCAAACTGCACAGGGAATGACTCTCTGTAAGCAAAGATCTATGTCTCAATTGCTTGCAAAGTTCACACTCTCAGACAACACTGGGTGATGAACAATTAAACACAGTTAAAGGCAAAGTAGAGATGGCTCAGCAACAAAGCTCCAAAGACAGAACAAACTAACAATTCACCTGATCTAAAATATGATGTGGATTTTGCATTTCAGACAGCTAGGCAGACTAGTGAAAATTCTAGTTTTCTTACAGTCTTTCTCCTGGAGACTAGTGCACAGAATTGATCTGTAAGACACTACCCAGCAAGCAGTTTTGAGTTTAATTCACTAAGCATTACGTGTGCTGTTACAGAGAAAGAGTCCTGCTGACACAGCTTCTGAGCCTACACCTTGCAATATGGAAGACCCAAATACACTCCAAAGGACATCTTGCTTCTCTCTGCCCCACTAATGAACTTTTACAAAATTGCTTTAAACCAATCGAATAAAGTACATCTCTGGAGGCAACTGGGAAAGATTTAGATGGTGCTGAGTTCAGGGGAAATATACAATGGGCAGTGTACTGCTTTCAGAAACTTGTCTGTGTTTCATCTGCAATGTGCGAGTTCAATTTCTCCCACCTGTTTGGCACTTCTGGAAACAACGATAAGTTTAATGAGCTTTACAGATGAACCATCTCCCAACAATTTATCTGCAACATAGATAATTCTGTTCCTTAGAATAGATATATATATATATATCAAACCTCACACAATAGCAAAGACCAGGAAACAGATTTACATTTCCAGCTACTGCTTACTGACTTAACTTTCTTTATTAAAAACGTATTATAGAGAAAGAACTTCAGATATATATTTTTCTTTGAGTTTTTACCAATAAATGAGTGAATGAAAAAGAATGTATCACATAGGGAAAATAAGACATAATTTATGTAGATCCATTTTTCTTTTTAATTCATTTTGGGATACACACTGGTATTACAGTGAGAAGAGTACGGCAAGGATAATTTGAAGGAAGAGGTATTACCGTGCAAAAGCATAAAAAGAAACAGTTATTGTAAAAGACAGCTGGAGTGTCATTTCCTAAATTCCCCATGTGCTGCCATTACACAAACCGCTACAGAATGATAATCCACAATGTATTATAAGGAGAAATCTCATTTGTCCCTCAAGTAAAGAACAGAGCAGATACCTCATAACACATGATCTGTCAAGATCTTTCCTTACTTTTGAGAAATACACGTTTCATTACAGAAATTTAAAAAATCTCTTTCCTGACATATAACTCTCCAGGGATGCTGCTGCATAGCAGCCCACACATTATCTTTGTGGCTATTTATTCTAATTCATCCACAGAAGTTTCTTAAGATTGTGGACTGTTAGGAAGAAATATGGCCCCCAAACAGCTTCACTCCACCAAATGCTTGGCAAGGGCAATGGAGAACTGAAAATGAGTGCAGGACATTTCAAATAATTTAAAATAAGTATTTCTTCAACTCAAAATCACACAGAACCTTGGCTACCCAGCTTCTCTGATCTTCTTGGAAAATGAAATGCTCTTCAAGCCTGCTGCTGTTACAGCAGATATTTCTGTATGCATGTCAACTGTCATTCTGTTAGTACAAAATACTTCAATTATCAGGATAAAACACTTTCTGAAGAAAAATTAATTACAGAGAACTGCTTTACATTCAACATGCAAATGGTCAGTGATGCAGCAGCAGGATCATCTTAGGATGAATGTGATACTTTTGCGTGCTTTAACTCAACACTGCAGAGGTTTCCATTAAAAATTAAATATTTGCCAAGGGCTAATTCACCGTGACCCTCAGACCAGAAAATAACTGCAATATCTCAAATGAGAGGGGGAGATAATCATTGCAAATACAGATTTTTTAAATTATTCCCTTTCCTCATTTAAAATTCATAAGGCCAAAAAATATCGGAAAGGACCTATATAAAAGTACAGTTTGAAGAGGCTGTAATGGGGAGAAAGGGTGAGATCTTCAGAATAAAATTTGTATCTCTGTTGATTGTCATCTTTGGCAACACACTTTCTATCCTAGATTTTCATGCTTCCAGACAAGGATACTAAAAAAAAATACATCTTTGTAAGTGCTTTAAGATCTACAAATGTAAAGTGTTGAGTGGAATTACTATTTTTATTATTAATCAAAAACCAGGCAGCAACTTTTTCAAAAAACACTTCATAGTTGCTAGGTGACAACAGTGTAGTCTCCTACAATGTCATTTACAAAATGCAAACTCTTACAAGCAAAGAAATGAGAAGTTAAGGACATTATAAATCTCGCTCGGCCTACTTAATAAGCAAGAATATTATTTGTAGGTACAAAGAAATGCATATTGCACTGTGTAACTGTTTTAAGTTTGATCTCTGGATTTGTTTTTAAATGCATGGGTCTTTATGATGTCTGATTTTCTCTCCTGACTTTGAGTTTCTTCAGCGTAACATTTATTTTCCATTGCTACTTCTAAATAACCAGATTAAGATGTATTTTAATAACATTGGTAATTTGACCTATCCAGTTATAAATACCTCTGGGCTTGTTTTCAAGTTACATACAGAGAGTTATGCACACTGTCTACTCTTGGCGAGACCAAACAACTAACAGTGATCCTAATGGAGATCCTTTTCTAAACTCAATTAGCTAGAGAAGAAACTTATATTTCTACTATAGTCCTTTGAGTTGAAGCTAAATTAGATGCCTAAAATGCTGTGAATTTGACAGTGAAGATTCATTACTAGTTTAACACTAATGCTGTCTCCATTTTATATGTGGAAATTACAGATGGGAAAAAATGCATCCATTAAAGTCTGAGTTAAGATCCTAGGGTCACATTAGACTCTTTTGCATATTTACAAACCCTAGTAAATACACACTTATTTTTAAGCAAGTCCATAAGTGTTTGGAGGACAAGGATCTTCATGCTCATTTAATGAACACTGCAAGATTTGTGAGTGCAGTAAATCTGTCAGTTCATTGGATTTCCAGTATTCAGAATCTGCTAAACAACTGCTATGTGAGGATGTTCTTGTGACTTAACAATATTAACTGTTTTCTTTTTAAACAGATATTTTATGACTGAATAACCACATTCAGTTTGTTGGTAACTGTGTATTTAGACTATTAAAGAACTAAAAATGGTCACTGTTACTTACGTTAAAAGAAATCTACAGGGAGGTCCAAGCTATGAAACAACATTTTTAATCTTCTAGCCACTTTAAGGGAAGCTTTCATCATTGAAAATCCATCACCTGTAGGTAACAGATCTCCCCAAGTGTTTGCAAGCAGAGGTAAATGATTTCACTGATGGCAACCCACTGTATGCAAGCAGCTCTTCGTACTTCAGTCATTGCTTTGGTCACTGAGAGCATCTGTGGATGACAGCCTGCCACTAGAGAATATATTCACCATCAGCTTTTCCTTCTCTGTCAGCTTCAATCACTGAGAATTATGTCCAGTTTTCAAATAACTGAATTTAAAAAAAACATTTTACTGTGCCTGCCCTTGAAAACTGTCTGTTGCAAGAACCAATGTGAAAATCTATCTAATCAATGTAAAGTGCCTTCAGCAGCTATAAAGCACTTACTGGTGTGTTACTGTAGCTTAGATCTGAACACAGAAGAAAGAAAAAATAAAACCCAATAAAGACTGTTGCAAATAGAATATATTGATATTATTGCTAAAACTCCCTCATTGTGTTCAGATTTTTCTGGTAAAATTAGGCTGATAGTTTACATGAGGTTTTCTGTGTGTAAGATAAAAGAGGCAGATAAGTTTTAAAGCAGATACAGAGTTATAGTCTGACATAGTGCACCTCTCTGATATTGTTCCTGATGCTCCTTTATGTGGTTGTTCCTCCTTGAACTGACATAAAAAATCCCAGAAACATCCACCCAAAGGTCTGCATAGCCAGAGGTAGGAAACAGTCTTTTCTTTCTCAGGTGCATTTAGTTTATTCTGCATTACACGTGAGAAGAGTAAGAAAGTAAAAGTCCTTCTGGTCTTTTGAGACACTAAATATCATACTCACCGCCTACATTAAATGTTGAAATGGAAATGGAACTGTTACCTCCTCCACTGACTAACTGCAGATTGCCTTAACACTAGGATTTCAAAAAAAGGACTAAAACCACAGAGTAAGACAAAAATCTGGTACTAATTCAGTGATTGCATTGGTGTGCCCATTTTTCAGAGGCAGTGCTTTCAATTAGTGCATTTCCTAATATGTTTGTGTTTTTAAAGTCACAGGCTTTGCTACCCCCTGGACAACTGGCCAGTCTAGTCAACCTAGAGCAGCACAAGGAAAACGTACCAAAATGATCAAACTGCTTCAGTGTGGTACTACAGACGATACAGGTACTTGTAGCACTTAGCGTGAGTTAGCTCTAGTTGACAATAGCATTGGGAAAGATACATAAAATTTAGTTAGCACTACAGGACAAGAAAGTAGCTCACTTACAAGAACAGAGAAGCAACTTAAGTGCAAGTGACTTGTCAGTCACTGTAAAAATTGTGAAGGTGTTGCACACCTTCAGGAATAGCAGGTTGTGAGTGCCAGCCATGATGAAGGCTGGTTTTTAGGTGCTAAGTGCATTTGAACAAGATAATGGAGAATAGGGCTTTTTTTCCCCACCCAGTCCTATATCTGACAGTGTCTAGAGTTGCATGGGGAGAGGACCCTGAGGATGAGGTGACCTGAGAGACACTGTAAGAGAACACATGGCATGGCTGGAACCACCACATAGAGCCACCCGACTGCTCTCCTATCCTGTGGAATGGAAGCTGTGAGATTTGTAAAACTGCACATATTGGTGATTGAAATATTTTGACAGCTTAGTACATTTAGTCTCCAATAAGCAATTGTCATTCGGTCTTAAGTCGTGAGAATGCTGCAAAAAGAGTGCCATTGAGTACTTCTGAAACAATGAACGAAGAATTACTTTCTGTATATTTTTAACCTAACCTATTTATGAGATCTGTTGATATAACTTCTTATCTCTTGGTGTCTAACACTGAAGATAACACCTGAAATTCACCTGTAATATTCAACAGCAGGAATAGAAATCCTTATAGATTCTGCAGAGTGGTCTAAGGATTTGATAGATAACCTAGTTTTGATAGGCTTTCAGAGCCATTTCCATTTTACCTACTGAAGTTTTAAAAACTCCATTATTTTAATTCCTTTAAAATTCTTTAAGACTTCCGTATAAGGGAAGATTTTAGAAATATGGTGAAATGTGAATTAGTAAGAGGACTGCAATAGAACATACAATTAAAATTCTAAATTAGGAACTTATTCCCTGGCATACTAGACAGCAATAACTTAACCTCATTAATCTTCCTGATTTATCTCCAGCAGAAAAATATAGTATGTTGATAGGATTTCATGATCCTTTTTTATAGAAAGGACCCTCTGGGTACAGTATGCACACTTGTACTGTAACTAATATGCATGATATATTAACTTGTGTGTAAAAGAAAATAAAGTTGGTCTCAAGCAGTGCTTATTTCCTCTTATGAAAATGTATTTCCTGGTTTTAGAGGATTTAACAAATGCTTTTCATGTACAGCATGTGGGATTTTCTTATGTCCCCATTCCTCCCCACTTTTTTTTTCTTCACACAGTATGTAATGAGAAGTTTTTTCACAACCACTGTATCTGTGTATTTTCAAGAAGAGCATGAACTTGAGCAACACTCACGATTGTAATGTCTGTAAACATAAAGTGAATGAACACAGGCTACTCTGAATATCAGCTAGTTCTGTGCTTTGATAGGAAACCTCTTTTTGGGAACCAGAAAGACCCGGAGCACCATGCAGACACTATCCACCCCTCTTGTGAACAAAACTCTCTGCTTCATGATTCATTGAGTGCCATCCCCTTGCTTCCTCCCTACATTGTTCCAAAGGATGTAATTACACATGTTAATCATACACACATGAGTAAAAAATAGTGCAGAGTGGTTTATTCTTAATGAGAAATCCTACCAAGACACAGGTATTTCTTCAATACAAGGATGGTGAGGCACTGGAAGGGAGAAGTTGTGGATGCCCCATCCCCTGAAGAGCTCACAGTGAGGCTGGATGGGGCTCCGAGCACCTAGGGAAAGGTGTCCCCGTCTGTGGCAGGAGGGGAGGAATGAGATGATCTTTAAAGTCCCTTCGAACCCAAACCATTCTGTGATTCTATGATTTACACAAAAGGGGCAGCACTCAAGGTTATGTACAGCCCACTGAATATGTAGGTAACGTAAATTCTAAATTGACTTCTTTATACCATCTTTGGAAGGATAACATGTAAATACCTCAAATGGCTTGGGCAGAAAATACTCAGTCTGGTCACTACGACCTGGTTTGAATGAGACCAACATGGAGAGGTATCTTAAAATGATGCATGAAGGCAGAGACGTTGAATTTGAGCTAATGCAGGTCTCCAAGGTACCATTAAAAACAGATTTTTCACCTCTTTTCATTTCTATTTTTTTATTCAGGAAACTCTTTTTCAAGCCCCTTTCTGCCAAGCAAAACACTCCTTCCACAATGCTACTTAGAACTCAGAGGTACATCACTCCTAGATTTTCTCTATTGTACTCAAAATGTTAGCAAGCAGATGGATTCTAAAAACTGGGTTTAGGTACCTTAGAGCTTTGAGAACATTATTTGGAATCTTTTTGTGCTCTTCAAATTTTAATTCAAAAAACTAATACAAGATTTAAATATTTTTTACTGAGTCAAGCCCATTTTTCCTTCTACAGATTAGCACTTTGATATTTGATTTACTTTACAAATAATAAAAGCTTGCCTCAGGGAATGGCTGCAAAGAGCTAATGAAATATTATTAAAGTAGAGCATAAAGATACAATGTGCTGTGAAAAAAGTAGGCAAGGACTACAGATTTGTTCTTCCTATAGCAAAGAGAAGAGTTTGCAATTGGTTTAAAATATAATAAAAAAAAAGTAAAAGGAAGAAAAAAGAAATTAAAATGAAAAATTCAGAGTGAGAAAGAGGGAGAGGGAGGAGAAGAAAATACAAAAAAAATTAGTCACCAAAAGAAAAAGCCTGCATTTGACTGAAGTGGTAAGCTTTGTGCTGCAATCATTAACATTTTCTATTCACTCAACTTTTACATAGTGATTGATGAGAGCTACTTCACTCATTGCCTAGATATGCTGTGTAATGAACAGTACAAGGCTTAAGGATTCCAAGAAACTCTTTCCGAAGTGGGAAATACTTTCTATGGCAAAATACTTCCTTTCCATGACTTGACTGACACTGTAAGCCTGGGACATTGCTTTTTGAGCAACTACATTATTTGAAGAGAGACTATTTATTTAATTCCTGTGCACTTCTGCTTACTGAAGATTATTTCTCATGAAAGGTGATCAACATTAAACTGGTGGACACATACACTGATAAGAAAGGTGACTTCCGACACATTTCTAGCTAATCCAGTGATATTTTTATCTGATCTTATCTGAATACATCATTGTAATTGAGACAGTGCTCTGAGCTCAGAATTCACAAGAACTGCCTGACTTTAACTTATCAGCTAACCCACGCACAGAAAACCTGATAAGGTCTTCAAATCCCCTGTAAAGACAAGCTGTTTGTGATTTAGAACCACACAATTTGGAAAAACCTTCAATGTAATAAAATTCCCTGAAGCAACCGAAAATGGCATGTGGAAAAATGAAACAAAAGCAAACAAATGTTGAATTTGAAAAGAGAACAAACCCCTATCTTCATCCAGTTGCAATGTACACACAGCTGATCTAACCTTTCAGAAGTGATAAAGCACCCCTCAGATTTGGCTCACTGAGTGAGCCTCAAGGGTTTCCATGACTGTATCTCAGCTGCTCTAGTTAATATAGTTTGAATAGAAGATAAGAGAGAAACAAAGCTCACATAATAAGATTTTAATTCTGCTACAGGGCGACACTGACATCACATTTAACTACAAGATAAAAGCCAGAGTACACTGGTGTGCACAGATGGAACACAAATATTTTGCACACTGTTGTTTTTCCCAGTGGATAAGATAGAACTTTTCAAGGGAAGTAATACCAGTAGGGTATGCTAAAACAGATACAGGTCTACTTGCAGTGCCCTTTCAAAAAAAGGATAGCACTTCATTGTGCTGTCTCATTACATTTTTTGATCTTCACAGGAAGCTCCGGTGCCTCGATGTCTGCTTTGCTTGTTTGCAAATATACTGTTTGCTAGCATACATAAAGTCAATCAGTCATTCCCCTGGGCTTGACTTTTAGCCCACCATTTTCCTTGTTCTGAAGAAAAAGATCTCCTGTCTAAAAGCTACACGTCTATTTACCAGTTTTCCTGGCTGGCATCCAATCCCTGAGCTTATTTGCTACACTCTATTGCTTCAGGGAGAGCAGCTATGGGTCACAGCAGAGCCACTGAGAACTTCCACAGCAGTGGGAGCTCCTCCTACTTCACTATTCGAAACTCCTGGCTCTGGGTTTGAAAGTTATGTTTCCTTTTCCCAGACATCCCTCTGCAGGCTCTCACTCTGTAATTGCTTCCTGCCAATCATCTTCCCTTTGGACAACTGCACACTTAACTGGAAAGGAGGGTAAAAACTTTGAAAAAATTGGTGTTGGTCCTAGACAATTTCCCATCTCTCTGAGAAACTACTCAAAGGATAATACAGAGTATTTAAGAGCATATAAAGACAATCAGCATAAAAATAGTAGAGGTAATAACGGGATTGACAATGATGACAAGTGTTGCTGTCAACTGTTACCCTAATTATTTTTAGTTTGCTCACTGTACACTGACAGACAGCAGCACTTCAATATGGCCCCAAGACTACTCATTAGAACAAACTGTGTCTGCTCAGGCACACTAATGAAGAGCAGCAGCTCACCAACCTGAATTGCCTTATTTTGATGTTTGAAATCTATATACAGCACGTCCTCATTCTGAGAGAGGTAACCCTGCAAAGAGTCATCAGCCAGGCTTAAAACCAGACAGTTCATTCAAATATATAATACATGTAATCAAGACTACTCAAATGACCCAGGCTCAGCTAATGGGTAATGTGTAGTGGAAATACTCTGCAGAAGTTAACAATGAGGGAGGGGCAAAAGGGGTTGCTGTCCCTAAATGCTGCCATTTGAAGAGCAGTTCTGCATCATTAATCTAACATAAGATACGTGGTACTAATATTTTCTCAGCAGAAAATTACAATACATATGTGACAGCTCCACTACAGCATGTATCCACAGGAGCTTATTGATGGACATTTGGATTGTCCAGTTCTCTTTTCATGAAATCAGCTATCATATTCCTGATGCCTGAGACAGAAACTTTCAAAGAGCTTGGGAAAGTCTTCTGAACTTGTACTGACCTTGTGCAATACAATGGGCATCTCTGAAATGTCCCAGTGCAAATACCTCTTCTTCGTTATTTATCACTCACACAGCTACATTCAGAGAATATACTCTGCAAGCGAATTAAGTACTGAACTAATTAACAGGAAAAAATCAATTTCCAGCGATAATGATGGAGATGGGAATTTGAGTGCCATCAATTTGAATGTCATCAGTTACTGGGCAGATGTGCAGCAAGGATGTCTCTTCTACTCTAGTTTGGTGGTGTTTTACAATTGCTGTGTACAAGTAGCAACACAGTTTAGTAAATTAAGAACCCAAATGTAATACTCACAGCAAACAGACTCGGGGCGGGGGGGGGGGGAGGGGAGGAAAAGTGCCATTGTTTGACAGAACAGTCTTTTTTTTGTAAAGGACAATACGGTGAAGACATGGAGCTGAGTTGTTTATGAAGTAAAGAGAGCTAACTGAAAAGTTACCAAGTCTATGTCAACACAAATGAATTATGAAATATGAAACTTAACAAAGAAATAAAAGGTTAGTCACAAAGAAAAACCTAGTGCAAAATATTGTTTATATTCAGTCTTAAGAACAGAAAAGGAGCAATCCTAGTTCTGCACTTAGATCACACCCATGACATTATTCTGTGGATTTTTTTCACGCTGTGCAGGACCCTTCTGAACATGTCACCCTGCTACTTTTCTGTTCAGATTCTGATCTTGCTGAGTATCAAAACAATTCTTCAGTAATGAAGATTGAGGTTTAACGACTTGATGTATAATTTTGGCTTTTGCAATCTGCTTCTTGATTTTCTCTTTTGCATAAACTGAACAAAACACAGCAATTTATCAGCTATCCGTGGACACTTCAAGATTTATATACGTTGCAGCTCTAAATTTTTATTCTACATTCCCTTTCATCAGAACACAGCACTCAAGCTAGATTAATTGAGACAAGCCCACATTATAACAGCTCTGTTGAATAGCAGCAGATGCCTTTATTCTCTGCATCCCTCTATAAAACAAAACTTTTAAAAATTTGAGTCTCTATATAAATATTTCCCTTAGAAGACAATACAAAGATTCCAGGCATCTGTTCCTCATTAAGCCAATTACTAGTTGTTTAAAATAATCCAATAAAGTCCATATTTATTAGATTTATTATTAAACTCTAGGAGCCAAATTCTGCAAATGGAACAAGATAAAATGATGAAGAGTGAGCTAGATGGACAAGAGTGACCCTGCACTGAAATGTTCCAATCCTGACATTACATGGAATAAGAACTATCCAATCTAAACTTCCTGTGGCACAACTTGATGCTGTTTACTTTTGCCCTGTTGCTTGCTACGTGGGAGAAGAGACCAACTCCCACCTGGTTATAACCTCATTTCTGCAGCTGGAGAGAGAGATAAGGTCTTACGTGTCCCACTCTGGTTCCTCAACTTGCCCTAAGCCAACCTGAATCTTAGTTCCATAAGCATATATTTAAAACTATATCTGAGACAATACTGCAAGAAAGTACAGTTTGGTTTTTTTTGTATTAGGAACTTGAATGTGGAAGCTATCGCTCTCTGTAACTTCAATGTAGTCATAATAGCTGGCAACTAAACTTGTCATATCACTTAAAATACAAACACTTGATATGGTACCAGATCAAACTTGAATTCTGGCATAAATCAAGATAATTTTTCTGTTTTTCATTAGAAGATACCGAAACTTTTCCAGGCGTGGGGCGAAACTGTATGGTGAATGGAGTACTTCACTGCTTTATGCACATGAATTTCAGCTTTTAAAATGTGGTGCGTATTAATGACAATCAAAATAATACTTTGAATAGAGTATTCTTTTCCTTTTTCTCCATGAAAATAGAGAGGAAAGCAATCTTTTTTGGTTTTTTTCCCTATTATTATTGCACTACTAAAATTGATCACTCCAAAACACTGCTGCTCCACACTAAAACAGTCATATTGGTAGCACTATCCAAGTATTTTATGACACAAAAAAAATCATGCTACTATTACACTTCCAGATTGGTCAGTCTGGTTTCCAGGGACTCCAGCACTTGCTATACTACAACTCTGGGGAAATAGGACACATAAAAAGGTGACCTTTTCCTCTCTCAATCCCCGAGACACAGAATCACTATCCTAGTGTAACTCCTTCCAACAGCTGTTTCCACACCCTGGCCTCTCCAGTCAGCACATCCTACCCACTGTTTCTCTGGAGGAAAAAAAGAGTGCTGATAGCAGAAAGAAGTAAAGCTGGAAGAATGCAATCCATCGCCTGCTCCTGCTGCTCCTGGTGTTAAGGACAAGGACTCCAACCCACTGTCCTGCCTGCCATGCTCAGAAGAAGATAGCAATGGCAGAACCTGGGTGAGAGATGCAGGTAGAGCTGGGATGGAATGAGTAGGAAAACAAAGTGCAGCATACCTGACACTTTGTTCACCTCCACTCAAGGCAGAATCCCTGTTCCACACTATCTCTGTGCTTTAAATACTCCTGTAGCAGCTAAGAGACTAGGAATGTTTTCACCTTGCCCTCCTGGGGCAGGGAAGGTTGTTGGTATCAAAGGGAGCACTGTGAGTGAGTGTAAATACTCATGAAGCACAAGCAGACCTTTGTTGTCAGTGCACAGTTAGACAAAAACTTACTAACTTTATTAGTTTCTTGGCCCTTGGAAAAGGACTATTTTAAAAAGATTCAGCCTGGTCCCCCAAAAGGTATTTAAGGCGATTCCACTGCAGCATACCTAAGCTAAAAGAAAACATACTCCTAGTTATATCAAAATGAAAGACATTTGCTTCTCAACTAGACTGTTCTCCTGCTTCAGCAATGTTCAAATATTAATAGCAGAATTAAAGTGATTTTAAAAAAGGTCACAAAAAATAAGAAACACACAGTCTCAATAACAAGAAATAAAAAGCAATCCACAAAACAGTTAAAACTTTAAAGAAGCCCTAAATCCTGCACATAGCATAGCTCTTCTAGCTTTCTTTGTGTGCCAGAGATACATGTGCTTAGTAAATACCAGTAAAATAAACACAAATGCTGTGCAAAAAACTGACAAACGGAGGGAAAATATGTCAATCTCAAACCAGATCTACAATTAAACATATAAAAAGCATGAACAATTTATGTGATTTCCTTGTATTCAAACACTTTTGTATGTTCTAGCTACTGTCTCTTCTATAGACTTGATTCACAATGTAACCATCAAAACTTAAAATTCAAGCTGCTGATGCTGTAAAAGAAGAGACAATTAAAAAGTCAGTGGCAAAACTGAAATGTGTACAAAACTACTAGGCAAGCAGCAAGAGTCTAAATTTGCTTAGATTTTAAATGTTTTTCCCAGTGCAAAACCAAAGCAAATTCTTTGATGTGGTTTGGAAGCTCAACCTGTTTAACTTCAAAATTCAGGGAACAGTGCCCCTTTTGCTCTCCAAAACACAAGAAATGGTTTACTGCCCCCACCAGGAGTTTAATTTCACTACCTCAGTGTACTGTAAATACTACAACTCTCTTGAAAGGGTCTAATTAATGGAAACAAGATTATTTGCAGAATAAAGCACTGTTGAGAATAAAGGCTCAAGGATTAGGCTTTAGCATAGCATCTACATTCATTTTATATGAAAGTACTTTACAACTGAATTTCTTTTTTTTCTCTTTCCCTTTACAGCATCATCAAGCTAAAGCTCCAGTCCACAGCAGTCCTGCAGTCCACCAGTAAGACAGGGGACCAGAACAGCTAGTAAAATAAAAGAACTAGAAAACACTGACAATGCTATCTGATTTAAGGAGCACTTTGTGTTCTTTATAAACTGAAGTGATGTTAGTTCTATAAAATTGACTACCAGTATGGGGGAAAAAAAGAAGAATTACCATTTCACGTCACATTATTTGCTGTGTATATACAGGAGCACTGATTTATTTTTTTCCTCTTCATGTGTGCTAACAGCCATACTGGGTCAAACCAGAGGTCCATACAACTGATTAGTTTTACTACAACAGAACTAGTAGCAGATGTTTACAAAAAAATATGAAGAAGAGAGCAAATAGAGAGTGAATCTTTCCCCAGTATACCCTTTTAGCTTCTGGCAATCAATGGCTTTCCTGAGCAATCTCTTCCTCAGCCAGAGACTGTGCACAGCCATTGCATTTAATAATGAATTTGTCTAACCCATTTTTTAACCCATTTATAACTTTGGCTTCACAGCATCTTGAGGCAATGAGAACCACAATGTAATTATGTGCTGTGTGAAAAATATTTCCTTTTGTTCATTTTAAACCTGCTGCTTAATAGCTTTGTTGGGTGCTCCCGATTCCCTGTATTATAAGGAAAAATGAATAATTGCTGTTAGCATTGCAGAAGTAAGACTGATCTCTGGCACAGCTCAGAATATCCTAAGGGGGTATTACAGAAGCCAGGAATAAGTGATATTTCACTGTCCTGGAAAGAAGGTAGAGACTTGGTACTTGAGCTGATAAAGTAGCTCTGTGTCACTTTTAAGGATTTCCTTACTCTCATAATCTTTACATAGTTTATTATGGCAACCCTAGGGAAGCTGTGTACAACAGTGTTACACAGGGCATAAAAGCTGGAGCTGAAGTATGAGTGGGTGAATGAGCAAAACTACAAACTGGAAATGCAGAGTTTGGCTTCAGTTTTCTTTGTCCAGCTTGACCAGAGACACCAATGACAAATAGAAACAGCTGCAGATAAAAATCAAGGCTAAGTGAACAAAAGCTCCGTGGATATCACAGCCTAATGCAGCGGACAGTGTTCTGAAATACTTCTTAAGCAAACAATACACTAAAGGCAATGACTAATGGTTGACAGCACATGGAAGAGCAATACTGGGATCACACAAGACTGAAGAACTGTTGCATGCAGTCTTTCTCAAGATTAAAAACCATGTCTCAACTTGACAGTCATGCTTAGATTCAGAGGACTTTGGAAGGATATGAAAAATCTAAAAAGAGCTTTGCACTACAAGCTTTCCCCCATCTATTTAAGTCTCCTCTGTTCTTTCCTAACTCTTCATGTGGGGTTGGAGGTGGCTGCTTTTACTGTTATTTCCTGAGTAGACAATAAAAGACCTGACCTACCTTTCTAACATTTGTTAGGTCATACTGGAAGTTTGTTGCTCAGCCATTGCTTGGTTTGTTGCTTGGTAAGGAAAAGCACAGACATTGCTCATGCAAAGATATTTACTGTAAACAATCTGAATGGTAATATCTCACATCAAAACTGTAAGCTCTGGAATACAGCCGAGTATTTAAGCATCATAGGCAAAGTATTTCTGTTGTCTTTTTCCAGACTAATCAGAAACGAAAACTTTCTGCTTATTTCAGGAACCAGCACTGCACTGTGTGGAAGTTTCCATCATCCTGGAGCAAGCAGTAGGAGGCATTCTATTCAAAAGGAAACCCTTTATGCATAGACTAGAGACAAAAATCTACAATTTCACTAAACAGAGATTATGCCCCCTTTACTGCAGGCTCCCTTTGTTAGCCAAAGGCAGCCACAGCTACATCTGCCACTGAACAGCCCAGCCTGTGCATCAAGGTCTTCACCTTTTTTACTCCCTTGGTGTGTGGTATAAGAGCAGAGAGATAGCCTGTCTCTTGGAGACCCAGACCTCTCTCTTGCAGATACAAGAGCTTCTTTTCTGTAATATATTAAGAACAGTTATTAAAGCATAGGCAAACACCTTAAAGCTAGATGAGTAATAACTGAGCTCAGCTGATTTTAACAGAAACATATGCCATTTATTTTTAACACAGACAAAAGCAGAGCACTGTCAGTCATGAATCTTTTCAAGATCTTAAGGGGAAGAAACTGCACCATTTTTGCAGACAGATATTCAAGCTTCTTCACCACTATATGGACATGGCTAAACTATTATGTCTCTGATGTCCCTCATGTTGTTTCCATTTATGTAAATAGTAAAATGTAAAACAGGAAAGAAAGTACTTCAAAACTGTCCCTTAAATCCCTTTAAAACCAACTGAACTTAAACATATGCTTAAGGTCTTCCCTGCCTTGGCTTCCAAATAATGTTGTAGACCTAAGCCTTTCAGCTTTTGTGTGTGGATTTATGTCAAGTTGACTCCAACCTGCTGTTTCTGTCTTGTGAAGAAGTGTCAATATTATGAGTTTTCATCTGTCTTGAACTGAGCTGCAAACCCAGTAACTCCAATACTTTTACATGGTTGATGCTGCCATCATGTCATTTCTGAAATACTGGCTTTCACTGACAGTATTTCACAAGCCTCCAAAGCCAGCGGCATTTCCTTCTGCTCACCTCCTGAGCCACTTTGTTTCCATGGGTACTCCTGACTTCCCATCAGCTTTGCTCTGGGAACTGCTTTTCTGCCCATCATGACCCTGCTAATCTTTGTCTGACCAAGGTGCCTGCATCTTCTCATGGCTGTTTCTCAGGCTACGTCCCCTACACCTCTGAAATGACTTGCTGTGGACCCAGGGTGATCTCACAAATGAATTAACAAATTAATAAGACAGATGCAGAGCCAAGCAGCTCAGAAAACAGCAGAGCCCCACAACAGTGTAGGCAGGGGCATCACGGAGATCCAGCATGACGGGCAACCGGGGGAGCAGCTATCACACAGAGACAATGGCAGGAAACCAGCAAGAGAGAATAGAAGTTTGCCAGCCCCCTTGTCTGCCCAGTTACGACCTGGCAGATTTTCAGTGGACTTAATGCTTCCCACAGACTTTTTTGGGCCCACCAAGTCACTATGTTTTAATGAAAAAAATAATTCCTGCTAGAAAATGATGAGCATCTGTTCCACTAACAGGACAATCACTAAAGCACCACAGGAAACATGTTAAGAAGTCTTGTATTCCACATGGAAAACTTCTAAGAAGATACACTGAGTGACAGGCTCCATAAAAATAGAAATTTTCATCTCCTGAAAACTTTGTAATGGCGACTTTAGCTTACTTAAAACAAATGCATTATAGAAAATATTGCATATTCTACATATGCTGTGGAGAAACTCATGCTAAATAAAAATCCCAATAGGTAAATTATGCTAATTTGATTTGAAAAGTGTTCCTCTCACTTCACAAACAGCCAATAATAATGCTCTGGTCATGAGACCAGCAATGGACTAAAATGCCTAATTATTTGTAGTGAAGAAATGCAATCTATAGAAAACACAGAGTGTATATATAATTAATAAAAAATAGACTATAATTGCACCTAACATCACCTGCATAATTTCAAATGGAATAACCACATGACTGACTTTTTAATGTCTTTTTAAAGGGCAGTAATAAAATATGAAGAAGGTAAGAAGGCTTATATGAGTAGGAAGTAATGAATAATATCTTGAACATTAAAGCACAATATATTATTCTGTGCACATAAACTGGACCAATTCGTTTTTGCAGGTGCAATGGGAAAAGTATGGTACATCAGCACTTTTCTAAAGTAAATAATATGTTAACTGAAGAAGGGATTACAGATTCTGATCAAATATTCAATATCTTATTTGAATAATTAATATGTCAGGCTGGTGCAAATATGCAGCAAATAGCCTGCAACGTTTCAAAAACTTTTCTTTCTTTCAAATCATACTTGTCACTAGCATTTAGAATGTTTAACCTATCACCTTGCTGCTGTAAGCATTAAAGCCATTCTTGTGGATTTCCCTCTGGAAACTCACATTATGACTGAAATGACGTTCAGTGGCCTCATTTAGTTTCCTACTGTCGTGTTCAATAGCCCATAACAACGCACGGATTGGCTAAATCGGAAATTAAACCCTGATTTCAATAGGTACAGAGACAACATAAATTTGATACTAGCAAAAGCATAGCAGCAAGATCAGTCATCAAAAATTACTTGACTAATGGACAACCAGCGTAAAATATACTGAGAGGTCTATTTCTAAGCAGTCTACTACTGCTTAGTACAGTCTGACTGTTTCTCAACCTGTGGCTGCCAAAGCGGATGAAGAGAAGACAGGAAGAAGAATAATGTTCAAGAGATTTCACATGCTAAAACGATGGAATGATATGTGAGCATTGGTTATTAACACGAATATACCTCTGTGTACATCCAAACATGTCAGAAGGAGCAGTAAAATGGAAAAGGTTAATTCTCTCCATTAAGATTGTATAACCCCTGCGTTAATTACTTGGACTTATCAGATGTGGATACAGGATCTTCAAATATCTGCTTGGTACCAAGTTGACAACAGTGACTGAAACTTGGAAAGTATTTCTTTTATGGATCTAGTTTTACATTGCATATGCCCACAAATATTTCCAGAATAAATTGAGAAAGATTTTGCAACGTCATCATAGAATAAAAGATCTCCTTTCCTTCATAGGTCAGGAAAAAGGGGAGCAAGATTAAAACCAGTTTTGAAAGATGTGACTGCTGTGACAGCTAGACTCAAGATGGGAAAAACCCCCAAAACTTCCTAAAGCAAATTGAAACCTTATTACCATGGGGTAATGAACTGCCAGAGGCACATCCACAAAACTGCACACAACAATTAAAATTATCCATTTTAAATGCTTATGTAGACTCACTCATTATGGATCAAGAATAACACGAGTGGTACTTATCATGCTTTAAATTAGTTTTAGATTTTCAGTCTAGCTATGCTGAAATATGAAACAAATGTTGGCTAAGTATCTGAACATGGAAAAGACTCCCAAGGCATCTTCAGGACCATGAGAAATGACATGTTACAGCACATTTTTTCTTGCTGACATATTTTGTACTTATTCATATGTTTGCCTCAGCATGAACCAGGGCTACCAGACTCAGCAGAAGCAGAGAATGATTGAAATAGCTGCCAGAGTCCCTACATAAGAACAACCTGCACTCGTTTATCCGTCCAATTGATCAGCTTAAGAACCTCTATCTCACGACTTTTGAGTGGACCAACATTTTTTTGAGTGGATCAAACTGCTTACAGGGATAAAATGGTCATGAAAGATGCACTTAAAAACTACCAGGCTTTCCTTAGGACACAGCCTAAACTTTACATGCAAGACTGAGTCTGGTAGCCTTTCATGAAGAAAAACATAGGGCTGAGTTAGGCATCCTTGTTCTTGTTAGGTATCTGTGCTGCCTGAGATCACACACAGTTCAGACTGTTTAGGTTACTGAGAAGAAGAAAACAAGAGGTCCATACCCAAGTAAATCACAGACTGATGAGTAGCAAAAATAGCTGAATCACAGCATGAGCAAACAGCTGCCTACACCCCACGGAGAGTAATGCTAAGGATATCGCAAGTGTTCCAGCCCATACACCTCTGCAATTTTACTATTCAAACAGATAAAAGCACAAAGCCTTTCTAATGAAGCCATGACCTGCCTAAATCTATTTTCTGTGATAAGAATAAATTCTAATTAAACCTGCTTAAACAAAACAAATTAGAGAGCTGTTTCTGCATATACATGCACTTTTATTTAAATTGGAGGAGAATGCATTTATGAAGAGTGGGAGAGGGAAACAGTGTGATTTAGAAAGTTGTGGGACATCTTGATCACTGGGCAATTAACCACACTGTGATATAAGGCAGTGTAACACGAATGATATTAAGCATTGTGACAGCATTTCTCATCCATGTGAAATCTGTTAAGACGAGCAATTCAGGGCAGTAAAGGGTAGGTTTAGAATTGCATAAAACTCACTGACAACAAGAGACATTCTGCAAACTAAGTGCTCTTCCTCTGAACTGAAAAAAAATCCCAAAAAAATTTCTATTAACAGCCATACAATTAAAATTGTTGATAACTGATTCTTGCTGATCAACAACTGGAAGTCACCCTCTCTTCTACCATGCACTGGGAAGTTGTCCCTACTAACACAGGCTACTCACCAGTGAATGTAGTTTCAGGTTTGGGATTACTTTATTTCAACAAATTTGGTATTGATCTGGAGCACCTTAGGATTTACAAACCAAAATACTTTGTGGATAAGGCAGTTGCTCATTTTTAGTACTTTCCACCTCCCTACATATGAGCTCCACAGTGCCAAGTCTTCCAGTGCCCAAGAGTCTGGGATAATCCCAACCAGGAATAAATTACCTGGTGTTGCTGGAAGGCTTTTGCAGATCCCATGGCAATGTGAAGAAACTGGTTATGTCTGAAGAAAGTTCTTTGATAAAGGAATAATAGTTGCCTCATATAAAGGACCTCTATATCCCCATTCATTTGGGTTATCCTTCACTGTACATGAGAGAACACTTACACAGTAATATATGGCTTAATCAAAGCACTGCAACTTTCCAGTATTAAAGATTAACGATTCAACTGAGCATTCAAGTGATTGTTCTGAGCACTACCTTAACAGATGAAACTTGAAAAAAAGTAATAGCAGTGATCTCTATGGATGAATATTTCTTCCAATTTTCTATGCCATTTTCACTGGACAAGTTCCCTCTTTTTACTTCTATCTCTGTTATGTTTATAGCCCCTAACGAGTTTTCCTCTTTATTACAAAAACAGAAAGAGACAAACAGTTGCCTGCTCCTGATTCTTGAAGACACAGATGCTGTCCTTCCTGTATTTACACTGTGGACTAATGCCCCCATTCTCACCCAATGTTCCAGACTCTTTCTGTTTTCTGTGTAATTTGTGGCTTGCAGGATAGGAAAAAACCTGCACTGATTGTGATGCTGTCTCAGCTGGTGTTGCAGAATACCAAATAAAATCAGAGAAAAAGGTGTGATAAAAATGTGCAGGTTGGAGGTGAGAAAGGTTGGTTGCAGTCACAAGGCACAAGCACAAAAAAACAGGGCCAGCTGGGGCCTACCAGTAGCTGTATTAACACAACATTTAAAAAATACTTGTTTTTCCTGCTATTTTCAACACTTCAGAACAGGGCCCCAGAAGCACAAGGCTTGAAAGTGTCATGGGGCAGAAAATTTGTCCTCCAGCTGGAACTAAAGAGTAAGAAAAGACGTGACTAGAGACTAGGTTTGAGTGACAGGATTCTAGCCTGTTATGGCTTTGCATGACAACAGAAAATGGAAATTATATCAGACTTCTTTCCAAGTCAGACCACAATCTAACAGTGGTTTGAAGAAAACAAAACCCAAAGTAGGAACCCCTTAGGGCAAACAACCTCCATGAAAAATTTCCTGCTTGTCTGCAATAGTTTCTGCCTCCCCAAACAAGGATCTGTACTTCTACTTATTTTAGAGAGTTTTTTTTTTCACTGTTTTGTTTCTTAAAACCATTTTGCATTTACCCCAGATATTCCACTGGCCAATGAAATTTTTTCAGTGAATTGGGTTTCACTGACTACACATCTGCCTTAGCATATCTACATTAGCATATCTTCTGAAGTTCCATTTAAATGAATATACTGCTATTAAGACAGAATTTCTTTGATACCCCCTATATTTTCCACACTCATCTCCAAATCCTCTTCAAATTATCCATTTTCTTTATGATCACCTTTGACCACAATCCCCCAGGGTATAGCTGAACAATGACCATGGCCAGATAACCTATTTTTAAATACTTTTACCAATCTATAATAGGTGCTAAGAAGTGCTAAACTGAAATGAATTGTTTAACACACATTAGATAATATATTTCATGTTCCTGACCTTGACAAGCACTCTGAGCCTGTATTCATCCATTTAACAATGATGATTTAGACATTTAATATAGCTACATTTGTGCAACACATCAGAACAGAGACCATGCAGCACAGAAGGAACATATTCAGTGCAGTTTATCTTGACAGTGTATAACTTCACTGTATTTGAAATAGTATTGGTTTAATGATCTATAATAATTTCCTGACTGAAACAGTTAACTGCCAGAAAACCTTGAGAAAGGATGTGTGTGACAGAAGGGGAGGAGAGGGAAGATGAGAGAGACAATAGGGAAGGAAGCCTTAAAGATAAAGCTACATGGAGGAACCTTTTTTAAAATTCTATTATTGACACAGTCCTGTTAGTGACAGTAAGTGAGGCTGATCTGAGCAGGATACCCTTTGTGAATCTTGGCTTTTCAAAGGAACCTCTGGTTTGAAGATAATGGAAGCTCAGAACTCCCTGTCATGGAACATAATGTGAAATTGATTTTTCAAGGCTTTATCTATACAACGTTGCACAGGTTTAATTAAAGGTGTGTTTTAAAATCAATTTTGTTAAACCAGTCCAAGCTCCTGTGTGGACACTCTGAAATTGATTTGAAACAGTCTTATGTCAACTAACCTCAATTTGGCAAAGAACCACTTTACACTGAGTAGGAACCAATTTAAGTTGATTCAAAAATAGTGTTAAAAATAAAATTTATCTGAAATTGTAAGACTTTAATGAATGTATCTGTTTCTGCCCTAGC
The DNA here is from genome assembly GCA_013397895.1 of Origma solitaria. Classification (NCBI taxonomy): domain Eukaryota; kingdom Metazoa; phylum Chordata; class Aves; order Passeriformes; family Acanthizidae; genus Origma; species Origma solitaria. The sequence continues at coordinate 2,161,418 of VZRL01004605.1, read as the reverse complement.
TATTCCAAGCCATGCTGGTCTCCACTAGCCTAACTGATCTGTTTAGGAAGCAGATGAACTCATAACTTGGATTTATGGACTTTTGATGGATGTTTTTGAGAAAGGATGTAGTGAAATCCCTGTGAAAATACTGAGTCTAAATCCAAAAAGTGGCAGGTGTAAGGAGGAAGAAGTGACGAACTGGGGAGACCACTTTGCCCTTTTCTATTTACTTTGCTTCTTTAATGCAGAAAGAATATGAGCAACGAGGTTCCATCATTACCAGTAAAAGCTCTCCCATGCTCTAGTACTGGGGAACAACTTAAATAACCCACAACTGGTGCCTAGGAAATCAGGCCAATGTTATCCTGTTAGTCTAACACCACTGGAACCAAGCTAAAATCTCTCCTTTCTTAAGGGCCTGGCAGGGGATAGAAAGGATTTTAAAGATCAACTGCAGACTAGCTATGCGTAAATTTCCCCAAGTTTAAGGATTTCTGTGTAATCCCGCTCATTCGCACTCCACTAGGCTGCAAATGAAGGTCTGCATTTAAGTCCACAGCTTACAGAAATGCATTCATGTTCTTTCCACACCCGACAAGCAGACGGGAAAGCAGGCATTGAACTCGCTGCTGGTGTGGCCCTAAGGACATGTCTGCATGTGCTCTGGTTCTACACGCACACATCAGCACAGTATCAGTCGCCCCAGCCAAGAGCCAGGGCCTGATGCTGCTTGCAGGAACAGGAGCCTTCTCCCAGGAGAACAAAAGGGCAAAATTTGGCAAAGCAGGGACCTCTAAGGCCCCGTGACTGTGAGCTACAGACACTCAGTATCCCAAGTGGGTAAATCCTAATGCAGAGCTGAGCAGTGAGCAAGTACCAGCCTGCTACTGCTCAAAGATGATTTTTTATCCTTTATCCTTTGTGTCAGTTATGCTACACCGAAAACTTGTGCATGCCACCAACAGGACTTAAAATTACATATATGTGCTTAGACGGTGAACTATATGCCTAATTATTGAGAATAATGGCCCTAATTATTAAGTTTTATTTTAAAGCGCTTAAAACTATGCATGACAGCAAGTGCTTTGTATCCTTGCACTCCTCTGAAGTGCTCCTAATGGGCAATGTGCTACTTTACTTTCTGTTCTGTTCCACGGATTTATTTTCAGAGTGAATCCTGTGTGAATTTCTCCTGAATCAAACTCTTTCCCTGGTGAGACTATATAATCCTGCTGTGTTGTTAGAGCAAAAACCATCTATGAGACTTCATTCAAAACAAATCCCCTGTCAAACTATTTCTTCCTTTTCATTTGGACATTTATCCTTCTGATAATATATAAGGAAAAATTCTTTTGTTGTCTAGTGCAAATTTGAAAAGAGGGTAGTATCAGTCTGACAGAAATGTAAACAAAGAGATTTGCAACCTTTGCAGTGCTAGAATATATACGGCAGTCATTCATTGCATACGGAGGAAAAACAGCAGTACTGCAGTAGTTCAATAGAAAAAACCCTCAAATATAAGGCTAGTTGTAGTTCATTCTGATTATAACAATTTTCATATATAAAGAGGAGTTTTTCAGATGCAGCTTTACTATTTTAAGTCCTCTTTCCCTGCCACTATTACTAAACTGCATCCTGATGTATTGCATCTACTGGCATTAATCTTGACTACACCTACTGTCTGTAATGGGATGCCATTCATCAGCTTGGTGGGCTGAAAATTAAGTGATTTTCCTGGAAATTGTTTCTCAGCAGCATCATTTGATCCACTGTAGTTAAAAAGCCATGTCATTGGCTGCACTATAAATTCCATTTTACGGTCTTGATTTTTATTTTTTTAAAAAAATAAATTAATTGTAGTTTTCCTCTAGGCTTAATGCTGGTATAAAAGCTTTTGGCTGATGAGCAAATCTTTTCCAAAGACAAGGATTTTAAATTCTATCACGTTTAAATAACGGTGGCATTAAAAACCTCACAGGAACAAACTTGTTTAAGTCAACCACACAAATGAAAGTTGACAAGTGATTAGGTCCTTCTGGGAATGAATTGTTTTCTACATTTTAGGGGAAAAAAAATGTCATCAGTGACTTTGGAAGTGGCCTGAAGCAAGGGTTTTGGAAATCTAATACTACAAATACCAGTTTAAACAATTATATATTTAAGCAATTTTTATAACATGAAATTGGCATGACAAAGCGTGAAGTCCAAAAGTAACACCATCTCTTGTAAAATGTAAATAGTATGCACACTTATAAAAACTCAGCGATGTACTAGTAATTGTATTAGCCATCCTGAAGAACCGGCATCAATGAATAGATTAACTCCTACCTTTAAAACTTAAGCATGGTATATTGAGCCTACAGGGCAGCGCACACCTGTGTATGCCCAACGAGAAATTGTTTCTCGCCCTAGAGGGTGGAAGTAATTTAAATTACTTTTGCTGTTTATCCTTCTTCCTCTCTTTCCACCACATAAAGAATGAGAATTGATTTTTAAAAATGGCTTCACCTTTGAGAAGACAAAGTTAAAACTGAATCTTTATCATCCTGCTTCTCACTGGCTACATCAGTAACATGACAGTATGATCCATCTACATCCATTCCTCTGATTTCTCCCAGACTGTTTCCATGGAAGAGAAATTTAGGGCTGCCTACTGGGTTGGAGATGCAGTGCAATTTGGACAAGCTCCTCACCTGGACAAATGGACACTAACACATACAGAGGCAGAAACAGGCTCTGCTAGGTGTAGCCTGCTCCTGGAAATGGAGGACTGGGCTGGTGATCATCATTTGCTCCCTAGAGCACAAAGCAGGAAGCTATTTTATAAAAAAATAATCCCACTGTCTTAGATCATAGTCCATATCAAGTATTAAAGGTTAATGGAGTATTTCAAAGGTGAAAGTTTTAAGTCTGCCCACAGATCAGACCCCACAAGTTCTTACACAGTCCATTTTTCTACCTGATCAATTAGAACTATCTTATAAATTCTCATACACCATTTGACAATTCAGACCATTTATAGTCCAAACCTGATGATCAGTCTTATGTATTTTTCCTATGGGAAATAATGCATTTGTGCTACTTGATTTTGTGGGTCCAAATCCATAGAATTATAATCTGCAAGGCAATATTTGCTGTAGACATCAACTCATATTAGTGTTTCTGTACATGAGAATCATTCATGAGAATAAACTCCTTAAAATCTGAGCTAAACAACAGAGAAAAGTGGACAAATGGCATGTATTGTTTTCTCCTAGCAATTAAAATCTTTGACCTAAGCAGATTTTAAGGGGTCTCAAATCCTCACTCACATTACACAAGGAACCCAGGTTGATAAGTTTCTGTTCCTTCAAATATATGATTTGGACGAGGAGTGGTGTATTCTTGAGACTCTTCAGCAAAACTAAGTTTTTGAAGTCAGGAATGTTACTACCCTTAATTTTGGGCATGAGAAGAAGTTCTGCTAGTTTTTTGGTTTTTTTCACTTAGCAAACTGACTCATCTCACAAGGAAGTCAGGATCTGCAGGGCAATGTGCTGCATTCCCATAGTATTTGCCAAGATGTACTGACCCTGACAGTTAAAACTAAGATAATGACAGAGAGGAACAGGTCAATCTAGCATGAAATGAAGAAACAGAAGTTGAACTAAAGAAAAAAAGAAAAAAACAAGAAAAAAACAGACTATAAATTCGTATTAAAAATAATATGGATAAGAGAGAGCCTCCAGCAATTCGGAAATGATTCAGGCACCGCAGAATAAATTTTGCAGCCGTGTGGACCTCTCTGAAGATATGTGCATTTCCTCTCCATGATGGATACTATTATCCCAAGAAATACTGCTTGTAGACCTTCATTTCTAAGCTAATATCATGTTACACAGTAACTGTAATTAGACAATCTGTGATGTAGAACTTTGGAAAAAAGCTATATTCTTCAACAGTAAAATAAAAACATGAGAAGTTCTGGGACCTGTTCCTTTGAATACACAACTTCATGCAAATAGAATTATACTGGGATTTCCAAGCAACCTTATATTTCACTCCTCATCCTGGCTGGCTTGTTTGAATAACTATTTTTCCTGTTCTCTGGTACAGGCAGCAGACACATACAACCAACAGTGCAGAGGACAAATAATCAGATCCTTAGACCTGACACTTACTTCATACTCCTCTTTAAATCCATAGCCTTCTGCACACTTCATCTGGGTGATGTGCTGTAGCAAGTCAGCTACACGGATGGCTGGATGGAGTTGTCCAGTCTGGTAGGGCACATCCACTGGATCTCTCTTCTTATAGGTATGGGATTGGACCAGGCTGCTTGTGTCACTGACCATCGTATGGGTTTCATCTAGAAAAAGAGTATCTCATCATGTACTGGCTCATTTTCACTTGTTAAAAGAAATGGAAACTACAGAGATTTCTAGAGGAATGGCAGAAATCTGACACCACCAGCATTGGTTCTGTCTGTGAAGGCTACATCAGAAGAACAGTAAATCCATGGAGCAGTTTACACACGGAAATTGCAAGACTGATTGGAATGAGGCAAAGTCCATAGTTCTACAATGGAAGCATTGCAGAGCAGTCCAAACTCTAATATTGTTTTAAATATTGCTAGCTGATTGCAAACCAATTTTAAAACAGGCATTTGGTTTTAAACTGCATAGAAGTTTCATTCTGAAACTTCAACAAGTCCCACGGAATGAAACCGGACTTGTATTTTTCATCGATTACTAAAGTGTTATATTTTATACTGCAAATTTAGAGCAAATGTTTGGAATGAGCAAAATAAAAAGATGCACAAAATGGCTTATGGTTTCATCAAGCTAGGACTGCAATGGAAATGTAGATTTGAAACCAACACTTGGAGACAAACTACAAGAGGACAAATGCAGAGGATCATCTGGTAGGGAAAAATGTCTTGACTGACTGCTGAACATGCTTTAGGACCACGGTGTGTCATGAGCCACCACATTAGGCATGGAATGTTATGTGTCAACTGACATGCAAGCCAACAAACAGGAGACCCCCCTGGGCTGGTTAAAATCTTTATGAGACACATACTTCTCCCAACCCTCCACATCTCTTTCATGGGGCAAATGGGCAACTTACCATTGATTGGCACTTTTAAGAAGATACATATCAGGAGAAAAAAGAGGAGGAGAAAAAGGAAACAGGGCATAAGCAACAGTACTACATTAATAATTACAGGTAATTTTATGTTTTTAATTTAGTCTTTACAGAATGATTTCCTAAATGAGTCAGATTCTGATCTCAGTTTCACAGTATAAATTAGACATACTGAAACCAAGGTATCCTAGTGTGAGCCAATTCACACAGATGGAACTGAGAGCAAAACCTGTGCTTAGTAGTAAGCAGATGTGAATGTGAACTCTACCTAAGGAAGCAATGTGACTTTCTTCCTGTTTAGATGGAATTCTAAAAGTTTGTTCAGACTTGACAAGAGAAAAAAAACCCACCCCAAATTCTAAGGTCCAAGAATCATTACAAATATTTTATTTATTCACTCAAATAATAATTTTACATATCTTAGAGTTTTTTAATTTTAACCAAAATTGTTAATATGGTGCTTTGACTTATTCGAGCTATTCCTCACTGACTGCACACTGCACAAAAATACTAAATCTGTAAAATGTTTGTAAAAAAAAGTATTAATCAAAAAATATTACTTTGCAAAATAAGCTGTATGAATGGGAAGCATTGAAATAATGTTTCCACATTCGTAAGTTAGATCTATTATAGCAGAAAGTTCCATAAATATTCTTTATGAAAAGGTACCAGATTCTTATGTACACACCAAAAATACCAACTGACTGTGTTGAAGGTGAGATTCTGGTCTTAGTTATACTACTGAAAATTGATATTAAAGCCAGAAAACTCAATCAATCAAATTTCAAGGATGGTTTGAGGTCCTCTCAATTCCCACTAACATGCGTGAAATCTGGTCATCACTAAGCATACAGTCAATATGAACTGTGCATTGACACCTAAACCAAAAACAGCAAAGAAAAATGTATGGGTATGAGTATGGCCATTTCACTCCTTTTCCTATCAGTCTGCTAATCTGTTCTAGTGCAGAGGAAAGGGATTCATCTTTTAGTCATAAAATTTATAACCTTTGTCTGATATGATATAAAATTGTACTGCAAAGCACCCTGGGATGCATGGCATGAAGCGTGGTATACAAGTGTAGGTACAGTATGTTGCTGCTGAAATGGCACCTGAAAACTACGAAGTGGCTAAGACACAAAAGAGAAAAAAAAGTGTAGAAAGTTGATAATGATTTTTTGGGTTGCTTATTTCAATTTTAGAAACAGGTTAGATAATTTGAGATTTTCTTTTCTTTTTTGCAAACTGCAAAATTCTTTGCAACACAGACTGTTAGTAACTAACATAAAGGCAAAGTTGTGAAAGTCTTGTACTATGACAGCATCAGTTTAATACTTATCAATCTCTTTCCTGCAAGCTCCCTAGTTTTAGACTAATTTTCCTCCCTCCATTTCCTTATCTCTCATAGCTGCATCAATACAGCAGGAGTTATCTTTTAAGTTGTTTTATATAAAGTGTTTTTAATCCTTGGTTTATACAGTTCATTAGGAGCCATGTATATTACAGATTTTTTTACTTTGCCTCTGAGCACTGTAGCCTGAGCTTTTCCAGCTATGAGCTTTTCTGCTCCTCCAGATGAAGAGTCCATATGCAATGGGAAGTTTGTCCAGCTTAAATACTCCTACAGCTGCAGTTGTCCTATTCTACACTTACCTACTCCTGTAGAGCTATACAATGCTTATGAAATAATACACTTATTTACTAGTTAAGATGAAGTGCCAGCATGGAAGGTATCTAGAAACCCAGCTCAGTATCTTGTCTGGACTGAGACTCTTTTCCTTCTCCAATTTCAGAAATATGCACATGGATGATATTAGACAAACACAACCTACACTCATGCTCAGATACTACAAATTTAGCCACTGTTATGCAAAGTTTTGGTTTAACTTTTTTTTAATTTTATTTTTAGGCTTTTACTTAGGTTAATGGGCTAATAATGAAAGTTTTCCCTCAAATGAAGATTTCTTCATCTGAAACTATGGAGTCAGACTGTTGCCTTTTGCATCATTTAAAGCGCTCACCACTGATTACCAGGCTTTTTTTTTTTTTTTTTAAAAATTGGCTAGGAAGTTCCTAATTCACATGAACAGTCCAAAGATTCTGTTGTACATAAATTTGGAAACAGTAAGGGTGCTGCGGCTTTTCTGGCAGATTTTGAAAACTGAACTCAACTGTTCACCAAACTTGTACCTTTCCCAGGAGGTCACACTGAGAAGGTAATTTAGTTCTAACTACAGACTTGACCCCGCAGTTTAACACGACTTCTTTGGACATTGGAAGACAGCAAGAGCAAGTATTAGTTGCAATTAAAACCCTGCATACTTTGTTAATAATTCCTCTACCAACTCAAGCATAGTTAATTTGATTTACCTCAGACACAACACTATTCCTGTGCAGACAGTCATAAACACATATTGGGAGAGAGATCTAATCTGAATGGAGCACTATTCATAAAATGGTACTAAATTTTCAACATGTAACATTACAAAAATATTTATTTTATGCAGTGAAATAACCAAAATATTTTCTGAGATGAGTATGCACAGGTTTTCTGTAGTAGGCCATAAAACACACACCTAACTAATTAAAAGATCTTACAGACTTATGAAAATCGGAGAATTTATTCTTCCCTGTGTGTGTTTGCCTGATACCCGAATTACTTGCTCAGAGATTATTTCTTGGAGGGAAAAAAAGCTAACAAATAATTTTACCATTGTTATTATATAGCAAACGATCACAAAAATAACCAAAGAAACGATTAACTAAAACTTAATAATACAGATAGGAAATCTCAAAGTTTTTCTCCTGATAATAGTACTTTTCTCCTTGCCCACCCACAAGGTCAGAAAGAACATCTACTGGATGAAGCGTTGAATGAATGCTAAAGCACAGAAAAAAATCTAACATCTCAGGCAGTTAAAAGGCAAATTTCATTTGCATGCAGATTATTACATTGTTACAGTCATTACCATTACCTTCTTCCAGATTTACATAATGTATAAAACCAGCAAAGTTCCTTCTCAAAGTTATCACACTGAAGTGCACTGCACTAAATATTCTTTCACAATAACAAATTTCCAAGATCACTTTCCTAAACTTTTACTTCTTATAGGCTTCATTCTATTTCTATGTAAACCTATTTACCTTACAGTTTAAGGACAGGAATCAGTTAAGGGGTCTTAAATCTTTTACCGTGATTAGAAGAAAAAAGAGGAGAAAGGAAAATATTTGCTGTGAAAATATAAACTGAGAAATGAGGAAACAGGCTTAACACAGGATTTTGAATTCTTGCTACAGCGCACTGTTATGTTTCCAATTATTGTTAAAAAATGCTCCTGTTTAGGTTAAAGTTAGCATAGGAAGGAGGTGTAAATGAATACAAGCCACGAAGGGGGTTAAACATTGAAAATGCAATAGTGCCTCATGCTTACTCTTTATCACTGTGCAGAAACCTCTCTCTTTTTGACACTGGACAATAGCAGATTTTCCTAAATTCCAAGCGGAAATGCTTTACATTTTAACTGTATGTTTTTAACCTACAGTTCTACTGTTTTATTTCATTCCTGTGCCACCTGATGCATAACAAACTATATACTTTAAGTGTCATGTTATCATTTTGCTGTTCAAAATACAATCTCCACTCTGAAACTTCAATTTGACAAGCATGTCAGAAACTCTGCAGAATTGTCAGAAGACATGATAGCTGGTAGATGGCCAAAACCGTATTTTGTCTGACTTCCTGTATCCTGAATAGTCTAATTACGAAAAAAAGTTATTTTTAAGAAGTGACATCTTCCATTCTGAGATAAAACAGAAAAAAAATGAGGGAAACTATTTAAATTGCTGCGATAATCAAATTCTTTTGTGTCACTCCAAATACATGCATAAACATTTCCTTGCAAATCCACTTGTTAAAATTACTTCTCTCTTTTCTCCCCTTACTTCCACTATGACAGCAGTAATCAAGCCTGATAACTGTCCTTAGCACCTCAGTGCAGCCAAGTCTACCACCCCTCCCCTTTATCATAAAGCTCCAGCATTTTGCTTGCTCCCCAAGAACTGCAACTTCCAAAATTACTTCAGCAATAAACTTTGATAAAGGGAAATGTTCTCACCTAAAATTGCAGTTGGCACAAATGGATCTGTCATACATCATAAGCAGGTCAATGCAGAAAAGGTAAAAAGAGAGAGAACAGTAAATGATTGATACATATTCCCAAGTTTTCTTTCAGAAAGCTACTGTTAGCAACCGGTATGATGTTTCTTATATATGCATTAAATGTTGATGGCAAGAAGTACAGTAACATAAAAATGTATGCTTTTATTATGGAAATGTCTATAGAGGGTGGAAACCAAGAAAAAAACTGGTTACCTGGGTAATAAGAATTAGGCACTGTTGTGCTCAGTGTGTTAGTTTTCATTGTAAATGAAGATGGTGAAGATACAGCTGCAAAGAGAAACAAAGCTGGTTAGAGACAGAGAAACGATACACAGCTACTTAAGCTGAGTGACACAGCACATGGGATTGACTTGGCTTAGAGTTCATCCTGTTGTGTTTCTTGCACTGGAATCAGAACCTAGGGAAAACCAGGCAAGTCTAGTGAATGAAACAGCTCATTGAATTTGATCAATTCTCTAAAAAGAAGTGTCATTGGAGAAAGCATTTTGATCACTGATGGGATATATACTTCTTAAATCACAAGATTAGACTGAATACTGATGCTTGAAACAAGACATCACAACGACAGCGGTGTTTTGACAGAAACTTTGATCATTAATAAGTTTTCTTTATAATACTGTAAATACTCTATGCAAATATTCTACTATAGTGTATTTTTTTCCTCTCCTTTTTTTATTTGATTTGTTTAGACAGGTGGATAATGTGCACAGAGATACTAACAGACCCTGAATATTACTCTTTGTTAACAGTAGTTTTCAGGAGTGATACACAGACCAATGCTCACACTGGTATTTAATCATTGAACCATTTGGAAAACCAATGGGAAAGCCCGATGGAATAAATTAAGTTTAGTTTGTCCCCAGTATACAAATATCATGCAAATTGCCATTGTAAACACAGATACATTTAACAGGTGGGAGTTAATCACAACATTTTACAGGATGTTCAGCCAAAGAGTCATTAGAGGCTTTTAAGCAAAGCTCCTTGCAAATTCAGCATTAGTTGCTTGTCTACACAGCTCAAATTCAGTCTCATCAGTGACTGTAAGCACATTCTGGATACCTGTAAACAGACTAACAGGAATGTGTGAAACAAAACAGAGTTGAGGAAGACAGGATCTTTCATCCATCTTTTTTTCAGTTGATCTTCTAGAGCAAACAGTTGCTAGTCCATGTTAAGATGGGGATATCCCAAAACTGGCTTAAATAATGCTGACAGTTATCATTTATCATATCAATTAATATATCTGAGACCACATTACTTTGATTAGGTCTCCAGAATGAGGAGATTACATTTCCATGATGTCCAGAACAGAGTGATAACTTCTTTTGGGTGCGGATGCAGAGATTAGTTGAGGTCAGGGCTGCTGCAGCTAATAAAACTTGCTAGATACAGAATGCAGGCGGGATAATGAACTTTCATAGGAAGTAGAAATGTTCTGAATTTCTTGAGTATGAGGCCTTACACAAAGAATATTCCTGAAGACTGTCAGCGTGCTCCTTCTTGTGACCATGTTTCTTAGGCAAAGTCTAATTAGAGGTTCTAACCTTCAAGTGGTATAAAAAACTTGTTATGTCAATAATTTCAAATAGGTTTGAGGTGGCTTACATAAAGAGGATTTAGTCCCAGGAACTCATTGCAGCTTCATTTGTAGTTATGACCATTCAGTAGCACCACTGGAAAACTGTATCATGATGATGCAAGATGAAGTAAAACCTCTTGATCTCTTCACAGAAATATGCAATCTCATTAACTGCAAGGGTATATTCTCACCAGCAAGGCAAGACTGATTTGAAAGATCTATTTCAAATCCATTTCAAAAGTAACTCAAATGCAAGTTAACACTGCAAATTCTGAGCCTAATGCTGCAGAGAAAAGTCTCACTGTATAAACCTCACAGAGTGTTTGTACAACTGAGCTCATCAAAGATAAATTCTTAAGCATATTATTAAGGAGTGGGAGTTACGCCTTGCATACTGTTAGTACTTGAAACAAAATTTAATCTTTAACAAATTCTGAAGACATTAAAAACCACTGGCATACAGAAAAATCCTGAGGTTCCTTAAGAACTATAAAAGTCAAAAAACTTTTTGAACCTAGTCATTCTTTTAAGCAATTATAAAAAACTACTATTTTTTCATGGTCTTTGCTTAGTGCTATCCCTCTGACAGAAATGAGATCTTGACTAGAATTCTAATAGAGGAAACTTTATATCACAAATCTTATTTATTTTCAGGATAGATCCAAGAAGACCCAGGATATTAGAGAATCTCCTATGAAATTGCAGAATAGAAGAGTCCACTGAATTCTTCTTTTGCACAAGCAACAGAAAGAGCATAATCTAGAACTGGAGATAATACGATAATCCGATTATCATTATTAAGTTATTACATTAAAAAATAAATTTATACTACCAGAAAAGAAGTGAGCAGGAGAAGCATTTGAAGGACTTGGGACAGCATGAGGGATATAAAATTTTTAACACAATGGAGATTGGAGAAAGGTAAAACGACTGTTTCAGTAATGTCTCTGCTCTTCTGCAGAAGAAAAGGATGGACAGAAAAAAGCTCAATTATCCTTATTATTTTTAAAGAAGTCTATTCTTGATGTCTGACTGTCTTGCTCATTTGAATAGACACTGCAATGTGCTGCACAGTGGGAAACCCTCAGTCCCATGGATTTTCCATGACTGAGTAATGAGGAATATTTTAAAAACCATTTGCACCTTTCTTTCACCTTCAAAAAAAAAAAGAAAGAAAAGAAAAGAAAAAACTTACATCTCCCATTTAGATTGTGCGTATCCATGAAAGAGAAAGCTTCGTCACAGTTGGTGCCTTGCTCGGTGTAGCTTTTATCCATTGAATTCACCATCACTGTCATTTCCTGCCGAGTACTACTCAATGTCTCTTTCCGCTTTTTAGCCAATTTTCTTAAGAAATGAATGATGAGGACAAAAAGGAGAAAAACAACTCTAAGTAAGCAGACACAGTCTTCATGTTGTTTACATCAGTACTGTAGTTTGTAACCATATTAACATTTACATTTGTTTCTGCATTTCTGGAACCTTAAATTTATCTTACTCTCATGTCTTTCAGTCTGATAATCAAGGGATAGTTGCCAATGCACTGACATATGGTCAACAGCACCTTAATCCTTGGGGACCACAACTGAATTCACAGGGACTATTTGGACATGAAGGTGATATGAGCTACAGTATCAGAGGCTACATCTGATTAACCATATAAATAAAAATGATAAGAGAGATTTCACTGCAACTGACAAATCAGTACCAATGTTCACTTCACAGACGTAGAACAGTCTGGAGCAGTTTCACTGAGACACTAACACAGCAATCCCCTTTATGTAATACTGTAAAATCTATGCTGGAGCTCTGAATGTACACTGCATGCTCAAGAGGCATTTTGAATTGACTTGCATTTCTAAAAACCATTTTCTGTCACTCCTGATTTCAGGAGAATTAGTCACATGAGTTAGCTGCTTCTCAGCAGGAGCGGTCTGTCAGAGACAACATCTTAAATCTGATACTACAATAGTGATTCATTAAACTATTGAATTGCTTTGGATGCATATACCTCTTTTCTTTTCCCAGATCTGTCTGTTTCAGTCTAAAGTCTCACTGTCTCCCCATGAATTATGCTTAGCCACATCACAAACAACGTGCCCAAAACTTCTGATTTTTCCTTCAACCTCTGTGAGGCATTTGTGATCCTGATGATAGTAGATCCCATGACTGTTTGGCTTGTTTCCCTGGCCTGTCTTGACCTTGTCTTAGACCAAACCATTCTCCAAGTTCTTGCCTACAGCCTTAAATTAAATTTTCCAGATTCCTTCTGTAGAGTATCTTCAAGGTATGAATTCAAAAGAAATAACTGTTGCACAGACTTTACTTGGCCCCTTTGTTAATTCAATGACTTCTCCTCTGTGGAAAACATAATGAGCCAGCTCATATTCAGCTGCCAGAAGGATCTTTTACATATCTTCAACTATAAGTTACAGGAGCTTATTATCTCATCTTGACTCCTTCCACTTCTAGAGGCCAACTGTATCAAGCATAACCAACTTGTACTAACTTTTGAAGACTTTCTCTTCATTAACTCCTATTCAGTATGAAAAGATGGTTCCCACCACAGACAACAATTTTACACCAGCCTCTCCTAGATTTTCAAACATTTGTCTCTGCTCATGCTGCACAGGAGGGGCTTTCTGTAACCCTCCCGACTGATACCTCGCTCTTCTGCTTCAAATCACTGCCTGCAGTCACACCTAACACATGAGTAACTTAATGAAGTTCTTTGTAAAGACAGGCTTATCCAAGTGGTAACATGAAATGGGTATCTTTTTTCCTCTTTCATCCTTAGACGGCAGAACATTTAGATGGCAGCTATGCATGGCTCCGCTTCCAATATTTTGGTCCCATAATCAAGCTAAAGCAGTAACAACTGTACAGTACTTCTCAATCTGAATCTAATTCTGGAAATAGGTCTTGTGGGAAAAGTTCAAATCTGAAACAACTGTTACACGAAGAGAACGATACCAGCCAGACTTCTATATTGTGAGCAAAAACACCCACTGGACTCAGTCAAGTAAACTTCAGCTGAATATAACATTTTTAGCATCTGCAGTTTTCAGATATCACTGAAAGTGTTGCAGTGCTGCAGTGTCTGCATCTCATCCATTCCTTGGATCTCTCAATCCCCAAGAGGGTCTAGCTATACAAGATTCAAGAAACTCATAAAACCTTGGTACCTCACATCACCACCACCACTCATACTCTTAGATCTGAAGTAAATTATGGGGAAAAAAAAGGTTTAAATATTTGATCATCTTCTTTCACAGAAAAGACATTTCACAGCTACTATCTGATGTTTCATCCTTCTTTTAAAGAAAAAGAGATCTACAAGCAAAGGCAAAACATAAAACAGATGGAAGCTCCCATGATGATTACTTAGGATGAAATTATTTTTGTAGGGAAAGCAAAATGATCAGCTTATCACACAAATGGTGTTACCATGACTATATGAGGAAAGAGAATATACTGTATCAGTTTCAGGAAAGAGGAGCCTGATAGCAGAAAAATCTCAAGACTAACTAGGAACTGTTGGAATTTTAAGGCAAAAGAAATAGCAAGAAGTGAACTGGTGTAATGGTAAAAATACAGTAAAATGCAGAGCAGACAAATATGTAGACTTCTCCTGCAAAACTGTGTGGGATTTTGTGTATCGTTTACTCTGTTCTGTTACAAATCCTAATAAAAACAGTCCAGGAAAGTAATAAGCTAAACTGTTCATCACAATCTGTCCCCATTTTATCTACCACGACAAAACTCTCAAATGCTGCAGCGTCTCCTGTACAGTCCCTTCTTGTTGAAAGGCTCGTTCTGTAAAACTTGTGCAAGCCTAACTCAATACCTTTCTCAAAATTCTCCTTCTCCGTGACTTCTCCCTCAAACCCTCCAAGAAACAGCTCCAATAACTGCCAAGTTGCATTGTCAGCCTATGTCTGGTTCATTTTCCATCTATTTTCCTGTCTCCATTTTCTCTGTCCAGTCTTGACTTAAATAACAAACTCTTTTGGACCTAGTTTGCCTTTTTCCTTCGTGTTAAAAAAGCTCTGGGCACAAAGAATGAGGCACAATGGGACGCTGCCACAGTTAGAGGAATGTAACAACACCAGAAAAAAAAAAATTTAAAAAAGTGATGACTGGTGCTGGAATGAACTCAGGCCCTACCAAAAATGTGCTTTCCATTTTAATTTAGGAACAATGAGAAAAGCATGCTAATTTGAATCGAACAAAACCACTCACTACCTGCTTCCCCATTCCAAGCTGAGTGGTACTCTCCTTTTTCTATCAGTATGCCTCCTTTCTTACCAAGTAAAAAAAAGGAGAAACAAGATGCTGCTACTTCCCACAGCTCCAGCAACCCACTACCATTACCAAGATATTAATAAAAAAAGTGAGATGAAATTTGTAATTTGTGCAGCTAAAGGAATTGGGCTGAATTTTTTCTTTTAATTAATGCAGTTATCTATTGCACTTACTGTAACTCAAGATAAAGTAGCTGCTTCTTACATACTTATTGTTTCAAATTTTACTTCTCTGCTTGTAGACAAATCACATAAATGGTTCAGATGAAGAAAGGATTGAGGGCTTTAATGCAACCCAGTGAAGGAGTGCACTTGTAGTTGCAAAAACTTTTAAATTTGCTCATCAAATCTCTAAAAGAATCTGAACTACAATAAGAACAATATTTTAGTAAAATCCTTTAGCAGGTCATTAGAAAGATGCGATACCAAGGGCAGGGTTAAATGGTCATTTTTTCACAACAGAAATACATTACCAGTGGCAATCCTACATAAGTGCATGTTGGAATTTGCACTATTTACGATATACACACTGACCATAGAAAATGTCCACAATCTTTTTGGACAAAACACAATTTTTACATGGTAGTAAAAATCAGAAATAAAGCTAAAAATTTACAAATTCATCTCACTAGGTAGAGTGACTGGATATTCACTTATGACAAAATTCAGTGTTGAAAGATATAAAGTCATGCATATAGGAAAAATAATCCTAATTATACACACACAGTATTGCATCTAAATGACTTCATAAACTACAGAAGAAAGAAATCTCATAGTCATTGATTCTTTGAAGACAAGAAGTTTAGCACTATGCATAGTCAAAAAGGCAAAAAGAAGTCAGAAATAACTATGTAAGGGATAGAGAAAAAAATGGAAAATGTGATTAAGCAATTGTATAGATCTATGGAGCTTCCACATTTTGAACACTGCATGCAGTTCTGACACATGCCTATCCAAAAAAGATTTTCTCAAAGTAGAGAACATATATAGAAAGGTGATACGAAGATCAAAGGAGCAGATCCTACCAGAAGAGCAGTAATCCTTACATAGATAAGGAGCTCCTAGCTTAAAAAGGAGGCAGTTGAACTGAGACTATGGTAAAACGTATATAAAAAAACATGGAGAAAACTAAGAAATTAATAAAGAATTAATATTATTTCTCAACAATAAAAGAACCAGAATCAGGGAGTATATAAATTTTTTTAAATATAAAAATAAAGATTTTCACAAAACCCAGAAAACTCTGCTCTGCCTTGCCTTGAGTCCTGTGCGCATTTTGGGCACTACAATGTAAAAAAGACATTAAGCTATTAGAGAGTGTTCAAAGGAGGACAACAAAGATAGTGAAGGGTCTTGAGGGGAAACCATATGAGAAGCAGCTGAGCTCACTTGGTCTGTTCAGCCTGGAGAAGAGAAGACTGAGAGGAGACCTCATTGCAGCCTAGAACTTCCCTGTGAGGGGAGGAGGAGGAGCAGGCACTGATCTCTTCTCTGTGGTGCCCAGTGACAGGACCCGAGGGAATGGCTTGAAGTTGTGCCAGGGGAGGTTTAGGTTGGATATTAGGAAAGGATTCTTCATCCAGAGAGTGGCTGGGCACTAGAACTGTCTCCAAGCCTGACAGAGGTCAAGATATGTTTGGACGATGCTCTCAGGCACGTGGTGTGACTCTTGGGGTGTCCAGTGCAGGGCCAGGAGCTGGACTCAATGATCCCTGTGGGCCCCTTCCAATTCAGGATATTCTATGATGCTATGAAAATTTTGCAACACATCACCACTAGGACTCTAGAGATATCAAAAGTTAGTACTGGTGAAAGAAAAATTGATAAAGGGCTGAGCAGAGGAGAGTGAATGCATTACCTTTCCTTCACTCTGTTCCTGTCTGTCTGTCTGTTCCTAAAGGTCTGTCACTGGCCACTGTCACAGACATGGTGTGGACTTTCATTACAAAATTTGATTCCAAAATTTTTTTATTGTATTAACAACCCCTTCAACAGATGATGCAGGAAACAGGATTTCAATACACTACTTGATTTTGTAACACTCAGAATTACTCACTTTTTTGGATTTTTTAGTCTAGTTAGAATACCAGCTGTATTAACTAACATTATTATTAGTAGTAGTAGTAGTATTTAAATGAAAATAATTCCTTTGGTCATCTATTTTGGTTGCCTAGGATATGCTAAAAGAAAACCCATAGCTAATTTTGGAGAATATACTTCAAACTGAAGTAATTTAATAAGCATAACTGATTCAGCGACATTCAGTATGAAGACGCAATGTGATAAAATCTCTCCAGAGGGAGTGGGTAAAAAAGTCTGCAAAGATAACAGGCTTGTTCCTTGTTTATTAAGTTTTTATACATTTTTCCAACTTATGTTGCAATTATTTTTTCTTGAACAACAAAACAGTCCTTCTCAATAACTGTGATTGCCTTCCTGTCTTCAATAATGGATCCTCTAAGGCAGAGACGAACCCACACATCACATTGTGAGAATTACATGTGTGTGACCTAGTACACATTTTGTAACATTTGGTAATATTCTAATCTGCATTAGAAAATTCAAAATGCTACTTTCTATTTTAGAATTTATTTTTTCTCTATTAGGGAATACCGTGGACCTTTAACACCTCATTTGGACTCTTTATATTGCTTTTTATTGTCAAGTTGTCCTTGTAAAAAATAAGTCTGTGGAACCTGAGTATCCAATCCAATTGAATCAAAATGGTAAATTTCTTTAGGTGTTACTAAATAACTATAACTACAAGTAATTAGTATTTTAGTCCACTTTATATATCTTACCAAAACAGCAACACTCTGCACAAAAGCCTTTCTATCTCCCCCAAATGGACTGAGACACAACTATGAAGCAATTGAAATCAAATAAAGAAATGAAATATAAACAGTATGGCATTAGTGATGTTAAAGTTCTGCTCACCTGAACTTCTGTTATTCAATTTAACATTTATATGTCTTATATTGAAATGCAGTATGTTCAAGACTGCAATCTCACAGTGACATTAAACTGTGTTCTGTCAATATTCTATCAGACAGGAAATAAAGTTAGGAGAAATATTTTTAAAGGCACTATATTTTGCAGCAAGAACTAGAGAACACTTAATAAAACACTTTACAAGCTGTCTCCACTTCAGGAACTAACATTTCTAGAGAACAACCGCAGGGAAAATATTTGTCAGGAGAATTATAAAAAAACAAAATGTGGCAGGATAATACTGAATTGTGTTGGTCTTTGCTTATAATCCCTTCGTATGGAAACTTGTATTAGATTATAAAATTGCTCTTTGTCCTAAGAAGTTCAACATATATTTTGCAATGACATCAGAATGAATTAAGGGTACAACAGTATGGAAGACTGATTTTGAGATGACGAATATTTTACCATAGCCAAGGGTGCATAAGCCTTTTTACCTGATTCACAAAGGGGTGGTTTATTATAATTTCTTTTAGGTGCCTTCTCTTTGTTCTAATTATCAGCTTCCTGCTTCAAAGCAAATGCTAACATTATTAATTTCATTTTTATCATGCTCTTGCATTCTCTGATAAAGAAAAAAGAACAGACTTTGAAAAACTGCTGTGATGATGCTTGAATTTTGGAAGCAGTGTTCTTGATACCACAGGATTTAATTTCCCCCCCTTTCATTCTCTGTGGCTTTCATTTTTTTGCCACAGAGACTTTGGATGCACTTTAAGACCAGGAAGACATTTCATTTGGATGCACTTTAAGACCAGGAAGACATTTCAATATTAGCAGGACTGGCTGTAAAGAGAGGAGAAAAGAATACAAGAAAAGGGGTGGGGGGAAGGATTCCTTTAACTTACAAAGTTACAAGAATTGAGTGCATTAAGAGTGTAAATTTTTTACATGAAGGTGGAGACTAATGAAACTGGTTTTGATTTTTATTAGCATAAACAAAACCAGTTTTGATTTCTGTGGTTCTTAACTTGCCTTTTCACTTACTGCATGTAAGAACTTCAGTGGTCTTTTTGCACTTTTTTGTTACTACTAGATTGGTTCATCGGCATCACGAGATCAAAGCAAAAAAGAAGAGAAGTTATTTGGAAAGATCCCAGTAGCACTTTTAGCTCACAGGGAAAGTCTGGCGTGACTTGAGAAAACAGTGGATGAGAAAAGGGAAAGAGAATATGGAGGTGAGGGGGAAATGAGAAGGAAAAGATGATGGAAAGGTAAGGTACAGATGTAGTCAGAGACACAGAGCTCATCTACTTTTGCTGCTAAGTGTTCTTTCTTGAATTCAAGTATAGAGCATATTCTCTGAGATTTTCTTAAAGTGACATCATTATAAACTCTGCTTACTTGTTTCTCAGTTTCTGCTTTGTATAAACTCCTACACCAGGTTATCTGAGTTTCTGCAAGAGAGGGCTTTAGCATCAAACCCAAGAACACCTCAGGTCAAAGGAGGCATTGCACTGACAGAATTTGCTGATGCAATGGCTGATGCAGAGGGGGAATGACCGACTGCAAAAAATGGAGTTATGTGGTGCACCAGATTAATATAAAAGCATTTATTTGAAATGGGCTGACTCTTGTCTTAGCTCTCAGAGAAAGTTAATTTTGTGGGTACAGTTTAGTTCTGGCTTGTCCACCCAAGAGGACCTTGATGCATTTTAGCATGATTGACAGGTTCTTCAGGGAAGGCTCTAGGCTATGGCAGTAAAAAGGAATTTGAGAAGCTTTGGCAGAACTCTATGTCTGCAAAGCTGCTGGCTGTACTATTTTTGGCTCCAGTTAGTCACTGGTCTTGGGTCTCCAGAAAAATGCACCCACACACTTGAAAAAAAAATCCAACAACCTTCTGCCTCCCCAATACAATAAAACAGTAATGAGACGTGAGCAGCAATATTTTCCATAATTTACTGTCATCTAATCTTGACCATGATCTTGAATACTATAAGTAATGAATTGAGCAATAAAATGTCCCATTCTACTCAGCTGAACTAAGGAAGGAAAAATGAAAAGCCACAAATTCTCTCAATTTGTTTCAAGATTTACCCATTTTGCAATATGAATTTTAGTTTGTGTTTTGCTTCTTATGATCCACAAATTTAAAGAAAACAGTGAATACAGTGCTTACCAGACCTATAGGTCCTCCTGAATTATAAGGGTGTATAAGAAAAACACAGATCATATTAAAACTCATTTTTTTCCCACAGATTAATTACAAGGCAAATGCTTATGAATCTTTTCATTTCACTAAAGAGTTATTCACTCAAATAAATAGAGCACCCATGTATAACTACTTGCATGATGAGGATCAGGGTGCCACTTAGAATATGGAGGAGGCCAAAGTATGGGAAATCCTTTATGAGCAGAGGGAAGAATCCAGCAGCCCCTGAAGGCCTTTCTGACAGAAAGATGCAGTCAGAACCAATAACATTAGCAAATTACAAACAAATAATTAAATATGATGATATAGATTTTTTTTAGCTAATGATTTCATTTTTAATCACTATTTTCTGCTGCTTGTACTAAACCACCTTCCTTACTTAAGGAGTAAAGCTTTTGTAAATATTTTTAGTAATAAAGCTTCTCATTAGAGAGCTAGTTACATTCACACTGAACTGCATAATGAGAATGTAAAAATTTTCCGTGAAAAAAGACGAATTATGTTTTGATTTTATAAAATGGCATTAATAATGTGTTCTTATTTTAATGAAAATGAAATGTTACATTTTCCATTATGTTTTGTGTTAATGTCTGCCACATTAACTGTACATAAATGTAAAATGACATTACACTACTTTACATGTTTTTATGACAGCATTTCAAGTTTAGTGAAATTACATATTTGAAGTCTTTGAATAAATCCTTTTCTGAAATGTATGGTCACAGGAAGATTACACACCTGACCTTTCCTTTTGCCTGGAATACTTTTCCCCCAACAAAATGGAATTTCACTCTCTTAGCTAACTCTGTTTGAAGATCAGTGTATGAAAATTTACACAGAGCCTGCACTTTCTCTTTCGTTAGCACATACACCATTTTACTTAGAATCACAGAATCATTGGATTGATTGGGTTGGAAAAGGTTGGAGAAGACCTCCAAAATCATCTGATCTAAACTTTGACTGACCCCCCCTCCCATCAATTAAAATACAGCACAAAGTGCCAAGTCCAGCTGTTTCTTGAACACTTCCAGGGGTAGTGACTCCACCTCTTCCCTGAGCAGCCCATTCCAATGCTCCACCACCCTTTAGTGAAAAAATTCTTCCTGATGTCCAACCTGTCCTCTGGCACAGCTTGAGGCTGTGTCCCCTTGCTGCTGGTTGCCTGGGAGAAGAGGCTGACCTCCACCCCAGTGCAGCCTCCTTTCAGGCAGTTGTAGAGAGTGACGACATCTCCCCTGGGACTCCTGTTCTTCAGGCTGAACAACCCCAGATCTACATTTAAACAGGAGTACCTAGGTTATTTTATATGCTAATGAACATACATACCTGATCTTGTTTTAAGAGCTAAAATTTTAAAGGAAGCTATTTATATGAGTGAAAGATGTATATATCATATTTGGCTCACAGAGAGCTATTTTCTCCACACTAGTATGTAGATGGGTATTAAAGATCTTGCACAAGGTAGACGAATACCCTATTCATAACATATTGTAAAATACATATTTTGCATTTGACATTGCAATCCTTCCTTTTTGCCTCAACAGCTTTTCTTTTTCCTCTCTGCCCCCATCACATCATCCTATGATCTGAATAAAAAAACTAAACAGACAACACCGGGACCTACTCAGAAGGAGGTAGTTGTGTGATGTGCAGTGCCAGACAACATGAACATAAAAGCTTTTCACAGGAACACATCCACGACAGATTTTGAAATTCTCTTCCTGAAACTAATTACCATTTTAGAAAAGGCTGGCTAATGATGAAAGAAAACACCTTCTTATCCCATAGCTGTCAGGTTTAAGTACAGCCTCAAACTCCCAGGCATGGTGTGCACTGTAGGTGTCCAGAATCCCTCCACTTTCACAAACCAAGACAAGAGGCAGTGTTAAAGTAATGCAAATTTGTTCTGGGGTGGTTTTGCCCATACCAAATTTTCACCATATTTTCAGAGGTGTTCTACGCATGAGGAATTACAGAGATGTATGGCAGATGTGTCTGTTACGATACATTAGCTTCTGTCTTTGAGGTTTGCTATGATATTCTCAAAGTCCTTAAGCATGGCCAGGCAAATGTCCTTCTTTAAAAGTCAATCTGCCACATAAGCATTTCCTCCCACAAAGAGAAAATCCCTAGCCCCACAGTGCATCACTACCTGAGGCTGCTCTGGGTATGGAACAGGTGTCTTCTATGTGAAGTATCTTGTTACTTGCACTATAGGGTTAGAAAATTTGTCCTGCAAGTCCCAGTGGAAGAAGATCCCTGGATCTCTACCACATCTAACAAGTTAGTTCTCTGCTTGCATAGACTCAAGTTAATAGAAAGCAATAGCAACTGTGACAGTTTTAAATACAGGAGATGATTTTCCTGTACCTAGGTATTAGGTATAAGGTATTTAGGTCTCTACACAGGTCTCTCTTTCACTGGACAGAAGCTAAAGTGTTTGAAGGGAAATGGACAGTCTGCTGGGTATACATCAAGAGAAGCAACCATGTGACAGGCAAGGTCCTGTGAGGCCAGCCTGGATGGCGCTTTGAGCAACCTGATCTAGTGGAAGGTGCCCCTGACCAGGGCAGGGGATTTTGAACTGGAGATCTTTCAGGTCCCTGTCAACTCAAACCATTCTGTGATTTGGCTTTATCCAGATAAGCACATAAAATGCACTCAAAATATATTGTTTAAAGTTCTCTGAAGCACTCCTTAAAAGGGCTATCTTTAGCATATTTTCTATTTAGGTATATGTAAATGTGTGTATTGTATCTGTTTTATTCATTACTATATGTAAACATATAATTAAATATATGTAGTGGCATAGTGAAGAACCAAAATGAAAGGTTTTGTCAGGCTTAATCTGAGTCATTTGCTGCCTTGCTGCTCCCCAGTGGTGCAACACAAAAGAGCAAAAGGCTTTTTGCTGATGAAAAATTCTGTTGTGCTAGTACAGATGTAGCAACCTGATGATAAGCATCCTGACCTAGGTCCTACATGAGTCCTGCAGTGGGAGGTACTTCTTCAGTTCCTGAGTATATTGCATTCTATGAATGACAGAGTTCCTTGTTCACACTGAATTTTGATCCACAGTCCTCACTTGAATAGATAATTTTTGCCTCTTTGTATCCTCATACAGGCAGCAGCCTGTAAAACATATTTGCTAGTGCTGGTACTGAGCATTCACAAAGTTGCATGTGATTTTTTCTGCACTACCTACACTCTATTATGTGCCTTTCACTTTTTCAAGCAATTCCCTCCTTCAAGACATCTGTAATATTCAATACACCTCAGCAGTTCAAAATATCCAACTGCATAGAGTTTTAATCAGTCTTATAGGAGTCCATCTTCCTTTTCTTCCACAAGAAGTGGAATCTGTCTCAACAAAAGTCGCTGACTAAAAGCTCAGAATTGGCAATATTCAGTCATGTAAGAAAGAAAGCAAGTTTTCCTAAGGGGCTGCTGAAATTAGGCCATCCTCTTAGGGCAGGTAGAATAACTACTGGGATGCATGAGGATACACCTGGAGCATTTCTGGAAGTGCACTAACGCAGCAGTGCTCTGTGCTCACTGCGGGAAGGAAGGCACTGAACAGTGGCTCTTTAGCAGCATGCAGCCTGTAAAGCATTCGAGTGCTCTCCCAAGCCATGGGTATATCATTTAATTGGCAGTGGAAGCGTGGTGGCAGATGGACTGCTGCTAATCCAAAGACATGAGCAGAGGAGGAAGCGCTCCAGCTGAGACCTTGTGCGGCTCACACTGTTTGGTCAGCCTGAGATGCAGCTGCATGCTCCATCCAATTTTATCCCACGCAGCAGAATGTGACTTCTGGGAGAAGCTGTCGTCTGTCCCCTGAATTAAATGCTAATGAACTTGCCCAGCCCCTGCTTCTCTTTTAGCAGGTATGTGTGTTGGGGCCTTTTGTGTTATATTCAATGGCTCTTAAGGAGGATTTTAATGTGAGGCCTGTATGGCAAGGAAGGCTGATTAATCCACTTTAGGGGCTCTTTATAGCAAGGTGGAAAGGGCAGCTGATACAGCAGCATATCATAGTGGCTCTAGGTAAGAACATTTCAAATATTTAGATACCTTCGTTTCTAATTCTGGCAAACTTGAACCTATTAACACCAAAGGCTTTCTTAATTAAAAGATGTAAGAAAGGTGTCAAGGAAAGCGTCTCTAAATCTTTCTAATACAATTTCATCTGAAAAATACAATCAGTTTTACTGCCACAATAACTATAACATTTGAAAATAATTTTAATTAATGATTGCATATAATACAGGATTTTCACTCAGAGCTTTGCCACCCACAAGCAGAATGATAATCCAAAGACTGGGGAATCAAAATTCTGCATGGAACCGCACTACCTTTAAGTCTATACCTCTGTCACAGAAACACAAAGGAAAAATGAATGCCTTGTACTCAAATTTAATTAGAAATTCTGTGAAAATACACTTTTAAAGATGGAATGATATATTTTTTCCTTGGAAAAGGAAAAATCTGAAAAACCTGAAGCTTCTAAACAGAGCTTGCACAATAAAGTTCCTTTGAACAAACAGAGCCAAAGCAATAAATCGTCATAGCCCTTTCCCTGATGAAATCATCAATTACAAAAATGCTATATGTAAAAATATGAGCTGCTAGGCACTGTGCTGTTCTTCAAAAGGCAACAACGTCAAACAACTAAAATACTACTATATCATTAAAAACATCTGTCAGTTAGAATCTGCAATTTTAAGAGCAATGATAGCTGATGTTTTTACAATACACAGTCCAGTACTTCAAATATACTGCAGTATTACAGTTTACAGTAGTGATGTAATACAGTAAGTACACTGAAATTTATAGATACACAGACCTGTCTGAAGGGAGGTGCCCATGAGGCCAGAAGGAGAACTAATGGGCTTCTGTGTTGAAAATAACAAACTATTCCTTTGCAATAACAGACAGTGGTGAAGTTTCTAAGCTATAATGTGCTAGTGCTAAAATTAACTCTTCAACTCATCATTTACAGAGAAAGGATACAAACCGTGACAGCTGCAAAGCAAACTGCTTGCTCTCTGTTAAAAAAACCCCAACAAAAAACCCACACCATCATTTGTTAACAAAGCATACCTCCTCAGCAAAAATTAAGAGTTCCATCTAGATAATTCTTCACCCCTGAAGAATGTAATGGTTAATAATATTCTTTCTGTGACTGTATTGAATAATACAGCACAGGATTCTCTGTTAAAGCCCTTCAGGGTTTGGGAGACGGAACTTGAGAGGGAGTAACTTAGTGCCTGTAATAAACTGTAGGTGAGGTCAAGAGAGAGGTCTGGGTAGGAGCCCCATTAGCAGAAATTAGAGAGAGATAGAGAGAGGTTAGCGGAGATTAAATTGCAACACAATACTACCAGTCAATAACATTTGGGAATATGTGGACATTTTATCCTCCTAGAGAATCTGCCAAATCTTTTCATTAAAAAAAAAAGGCAAAAAAAGGAGAAAAAAATAAAAGAAAAAAAAAGCACTGAGCAGGAATGCCTCTAAAATAGTATAGCATTTACTGTGGAACAGGTTCTTTTCATGTTTTGGCACAAGTGTTGCTATATTTTCTAATGAAATGGGTTAAGTAAGCTGTAACAGAATATATGTAACAATACAAAAGTACCTGAAAAGATCTATAGGGTTGTGACTGTTTTTGAAACCTAAAGAAATATGAATGCACAATGGCAAGTGGACCACATTCATAAACTAGATCATAGCAATTTCTCTTTAACATACTGTGTGATTCAAATTATAAACACCTAAGGATCAGATGTCAAACAAATGCTTTTACTAGATTGACATTTCGTAGCCTTTCTAGACAACTTGTTAACAAGGAGTGTGTTTCAAAGGAAATTGCGAGACTCCTTAAAGCTGACTTCAGTGGACAGTTAAGTGAATGAGGAATTCAGAACAGCGCACTCCACTCCTGCCCTTGGAGAAAGGAGTGCTCTTTCAAGAGGTTAAC
The DNA here is from genome assembly GCA_013397895.1 of Origma solitaria. Taxonomy (NCBI): domain Eukaryota; kingdom Metazoa; phylum Chordata; class Aves; order Passeriformes; family Acanthizidae; genus Origma; species Origma solitaria. The sequence continues at coordinate 2,135,114 of VZRL01004605.1, read as the reverse complement.
AGGCTTCCACTTCCTAATTTTTACTTGTGTGAGACCAAATGTAAAAGCAGGATCTCTTGCACATCCATTAAACAGTCACTTAGAAAACTAAGTAATGGAATCCTCTCAGTGAAAAGATGACCTCAGTGCTGCACCATGGGTACTTGCAAGAGCATTATAGTAATTAAAAATTACCCCCCGACCGAGGGTAATGTGGTTTCATGCAAGTCACTGCATGGAATGACATTACCCTCCATCAGGGGGTAATTTTTAACAGTCATTAGTAATCTTTAGGCTTACAAACACTGGATAAAAAATAGTACTACGATAGTTTCTTCAACAGCAAGGAAATAAGTAATCTGAAAACAGATGAGTGGACATCTGTGCGATTCATTAGGGACACATGTTCACTATTTAAACAGTGCCATCCTTTCAAATGCTGCAACACTGTAAATAAAAGTAACTAAGTAAGAGTGGGCAGTGGCATTGCAGTAGTTATTTTGGCATAGGTGAATTACACGAGGAGACTCTAGTTGAATTTAGACAAGAAGCTATAGTAGCAAGAAGCTAGACAAACAAGAGCTTTCCCAAAACCCAGACTCAGAAATGCAGGCTGAAGAAAATACACAGACATCTGGACTGGACACTTGGACATAAGTTTGGGAAGAATTTTAAATGGCAGTAAACCAGTATTTCCTCTACTATGACAGCTGATTTCAGAAATGAGGTAAAGTTTATGAATTACTGCCATGTGCAGGTAAAACTGAAAAAAAAGGCTTACTCTGTCAGAAATACACAGAAATGTTTGAACAACTTGGAAAACTATGTTTTACGTATCAAAAAGCCTACAGATAGGAATGTATAAATATTGTGGCTTGAATCCGATAAGGACAACTTACTCTCCCTCTGCAGTCCTAGCCTTTTTCTTTGCCAATTCTTTATTTTTTTCCACTAGGATCTATGAAGTTCATGTTCCTACACAATATAAGACTCTCAGGCTGTTTTTTCCACTTTACTATTATCACTCCTTTCACCTGAGGAGTTTTAAATATTTCATGGAGTTTTGCTAATTAAAACTTATATCAGCCCCTGTGAAATATGTATGGTAAGGGGACAGACAAAATCCACTCATCAGTAATATGGATCCTGGAAGGAAGTTAGCAGCAGGCTGACAGCAGTGTTAGTCTTTCCACAGAAGACGGAGAAGACTATTGCATTCAGCTGACAGATGAAAGGATTTCAGTAGGATGAATGTTATTACCTAAATTGAGGGTTGGTCCAGGAAATGGAAGCTTTGCATTTTCAAACAACTTTATTTATGCGCAGTACATCTAATGGATTCAAGCTTTCTATGAATTAATGTCCTGTGTTCCCTAAGTACTGTGTTCCCAGATTTCCTCTCGGTCCACAGCACCTGCTCCCCAACATCTCCCAGCGACCTCTCCTATTGATATAATGAACTAAGTAGCACTAATTGCTAAACAGCAAGAAGGCTAAAAATACGATGAAATTTTAAGTGTCTCCAAATTCTGTAAATTCCTCAGTTAAGATGATCCAACAGATGGGCAGAGTGTCCCTCAGCACTGCACTGGGACAATGATTCAAAACAAACTTACAGCTTTTTGATACGAATTTAAAGAGAAGTTTGCAACCTAAGCTCGATTCAGGATTATGTCTAAAAGTACTGAGCTTTAAGCAATCACATGATGACATAGCTTATGGCAGTTACTGATCAATCTCATTGACAGACTGATGTCTTGCCATATTTATTATTTTATCCACTCCCTCTAGCGCCCTTCTCTTAACTAACTTGCCTACTTTCTCTGCCTAGTGTTTTGGATTTCGGGTTCAGCAGTGGTAAGATCTTAACCAATTAGTTGTTCGAACACCTAATGTGAAAGTGTGACATGGAATATCGAGCGGTCTTTATATTTTTTACTAACAATTTAAGTAAAAGGCAAAAATGTCACAATATAATATGAGATACACTCAGTACCCTCTGGAGGTTCTCATCTGTCTCCAATATCCTAAAATGGAAGACAGGGACAGTAATATATTGTATTATATTTATTTATTTAGGATTTAAACTAGAAGGAAATAATCTGACTCTAATGACTTTTACAGGACATAATCTGATACACAAAATCAAGCGTTTTGAATTTTCCTTGTTGGAGCACACTAATGCATCACCTCTTACCTGCTACAAGTAGTTCAGGTCTAAAAGTAGTTTGGGGCACAGTCAGATTGGCAGACATATTCATAATGATTTATTTCTGCACTGATCACAACACTTTTCCTTTAACTGCCAAATAAATAGCAATGACTGGCTTAGGTTCACATGCCATACTAGCGCTTCCCTGCTAATAAACCAGGCCCTAAAAAAAGTCAGGCGGAGTAACTCCTGGTAATTTGAAGAACTATTTTGCATGCATAACCATATCTGAAATCTTTTGATTCGCTTCTTGGATCTAATGCATTTGTTACTTGCAGGTACTGCGAATACCTCACAAGCTGAGTTATTAAGAAGCATGAAGTGAAAATAAAAAGAAAGAAACTGCTCTGTTTCTTCTTCACTGTGTGCCCTCATCATATTGTCTTTCTACTGGTTTCATAAAGAAAGAGAAGGGGTGTAATGGTTAATCTATTGTTTATTCAAAACCACCAACAGAAGTTAATAGTTATAAACTAATTGAGTGCGTCTGTAGTGCTATCTTCTCATTTATCTTGCTTATTCGATTTAGCTCTGTTAGTGTTCCATATGGTACAGTGCCCCTGCTGTTAGGAACAGTCATTCATTGCAAAAAAAACCCCTGTAACAACAGGAAGCTAATAGTTTAACTGTTCCTCTAAATTTGTTTGACAAAACTGACATTTAGTATGCCACGTCACGTTGTCAGTAATCTGCAATTTACCCTTAGGCAGGCAGTGGATGCTCATTTTATTTACCTCTCGTAGTTAAAAGCATAATTAATATTCCACTCTGAAACAAAGATTAGAGATTTGACAAACATTGCAATTTAAATTCTCCATTATAGCAAACATTAAAATCAAACATCTTTCACACACACCACTGCATAAAGGACATGTGTAGCTGTAATTTAACTTTTTAGTCTTTAATACCACAAACTAATTTCTGCTGTCAGTTTAATGAGGTGGAAAACACAAATCTTGTTGCACTCTGTGCGCACAGGCTGGGACAATTAGACTGCAGAGAGCTTGAATCAGTTTGCCTCAAAATGTTTCAGTCAAAATCCCCAAAATATTGTGAATCTAAAAAAGAAAAAGCCTAAAAACAGAAAAGTCTTAAACACTTCGTTAAACAAAAGGCTTCAACAAGTATTTCAGGAACAAAAATAGTTTAACACCATAGCAGTTTTCTGAATTCTTGTAGCACTGGTGAAAAATTTCCAGTAACTGTGGTGTGGGCTGTAACTTTGCATCAGTGCTACCCACAGCACAAAGCCCAGCTAAATTCTCCAAAGACTGCAGAAGGAGGGTGTGCTTCCCTTCTTCCTGCCTGACCTCCTGCACCCTGCTTTGCACACAGTTGGCATTGGGCACTCATTCAAGTCCTTTAATCACGGGCTTAAGGCAGCAGCAGTTTGCAGTGATTCCTGACCTGGGTCAGCCGCCAGGCTGGAGGCAGGGGCTTGGCTGGCATTGTCTCTGCCCCTTTCCCAGTACCTTTGAGGCCAGGCTGGCATATCCTTCTCCTTATGCTCTTTCAGCTTTTGCTCCATGCCCAGGGATTTGACACGTATAGCGAATGCAAACCCAAGTGCAGTGCGTTCTGCTCGCAGTAGTTACACTCTGTGCGCAAGTCCCACACCAGGCTGCTTGGTGGCGCCTGTGAAACAACTGATTTATTGTGCCAGATTCTGTGACAACAGGGCATATTATCAAACTGGCAAAGTAGGGGGAGCTCTCAGAGAAATAAATGACTGAGGTTTAAACTCATGCTAATTTCAATTGAAAGTCTAGCTCCATAAATTCTGTGTGACTGATTAAAATTATTAACATGTAGAACACCTTTAGGCAACCATGCTGGCTCATTAAACATGGAAGCCTAGAATTATCTCCAGTGTAACAAATGTGTATGCGGATGTCTGTGTTTCAGAGACATACATCAGGAATTTTTAATTTTTTTGAGGAGATTTTCTTCACAGAAGCACTGATTATGCAGAAAAGAAAAAAAAAAAAGGACAGCATAAACTCAACAAAGAGGCTGCTGTTACTGTCTTCTCAATCCATCCTATGTAGTAACCCACTGACTCCTGACTCCTTCACAAGACTTCATTAGTCACTGCCAACTTCAATCTGCTTCAGTTATTTTGCATTCAGCTCCCAAAGGAAAAACATTCTCCCCACTGATCACAGGCTAAACTAAAGATAAACTGGTTCATTTTGCAACACATCAAGCTAACATGTCCTGAATCACACTAACATAACAAACCAGGAAAGAAATCTCTGGATATACTGACCATGTCACAATACTAAATAAGAGAGATGCACATTTCTAACACTGGGTCTCCAAAGCAAGTTTTAGATGCAGAGAGGTTAGTGTCAGCATATTATTTCTCTCCTACGTGCCATAATGAAGGTCTGCATGTAAAAAAACCCCATAATAGTAGTATTATACTTTAGAAGAGTGCTGCTGATATACAGTCTGAGATTCTGTGAATAAATTATTTGAATGAGCCAGTATTTGAAAAACCTGTAGCAATTGCATGGAAGTTAGATTTTTATTTAATTCTAAATGAGATGCAGGTTATGAAGATGTATAAATCAAGAGAAAAGCAGCAGAGCCACAAAGGTCAGAATCACAGCTGTTGATAAAGGGAACCTCATTAATCATAATGCAAGAACTGCCATGTTGGATTAGACCTGAGCCCAACAGGTCTTATACCCTGTTTCCATAAACTTCTGGATGTTTTAGGGAAAGTATAAGAGATACCATAAAATGCAGATGTGGAAAAAACTGTTTCAAATCCCCTATCAGCAAGAGATTCTTCTAGATTTTGAAACATCAAGTTTACATGCCTTCCAAAATGCTTTCTTAAACAGTATTTACACCTGAATTTTAAAAGTTTTACTTCTGCATATTCTGCAAGTCCACAAAGATGTCCAGTTCACCTTTTAATCTTAATACAGTCTTAGCTCAAGCAGCACCTAGTGACAATCATTTTCACATAATAATTATGCATTATCTTAAAGCTTTCCCTTCTTTTTAAAATGCAACTTAATTAAAAAACTGTTCCCTTTATGCTTATATTAGCTGACTTATGGAGAATAAAAATTACTGGTACAATTTACAATTAATTAATTTGTTTACTTTTACTGTACCTATTTTTAAGTTTTTCCTTTAATGGTCAATGCCCAATGTTTCAGTCCCTGCTCATGTACCTTATTCTGTGCCTGACTGAAATTTCTGTCTTTCATTATTCTCTTTTGCATGAAGACTGATCAAATTATGAGCAGTTTAGAGGTTTATGACTCGGATGCTCATTTGGCCCTTCTAGGTTGAATTCATTCACTATTTTATTCTAAATTGAATTCTTCCACTTTTTTATGAGATTGATTACAACACAGACTCTTGAGAAGCCACCTGAAAGCCTGTTTCTGAACTGGTCTAACAACAGGGGATGTACTTCAGGAGAGAAAATTAAGAGAGAAACTTGCATGACAGGAGAATTTATTTCTTTCCAAATTCTAAGTAGCAATGCTTGACTCGACACTGTTAACTTTTCCTCTTCCAGGGAAACAGAAATACAGGACGGCCTTCAAGGAAAATCAAAGAGGCACAAGAACACATTGATAGCTCTCACGTGCAATTAGTGTGTTCTATTGGCTCAGCATTACCATAGGAAGAAGAGGGAGGGACTTCTTCCCTTGGGAGTGTCTAGAATGACATAAAATCCATTCCATCCTCAGGGCACCAAATTTTCCATACACGGGGGAAAATGGGAAAGCCTGACCTTCATTTGAAAAGCTAACAAACATATAGGGAATGCTAGCAGCTTTTCTTGTGTCATAAGTGAAGTCCCTAAGTGTCAGGGTCTTGTAAAATCTGGTTTGTATCTGTGGTGGAGGTAGAGATAACAAGGTTTTTTGTAAACTATTCAGAGCTGCTTTTGTTTGTCTTTTGAATCGGCCCCTAGGGTCAGCCTAGAAGACTTCAAATACGAAAACTACCAATGTTCTCACCAGAGTGTTTGGGATCGTGGGGTGAGGTTTGCTCTGCGCATCACAAAAATCACTGCAATTATTTTACCTGCGCTTTGCATGGCCCCCCCTTGCCATAAACTTCCTCCCTCTGATCATGCTACAACAAGCCAGAGAAACCAATACAGGTTGTCTTACTCAATCAGGACTTTTCTGTAGCTTCATGAGAGAGAAGAGAGGAGAAAAACCCACATTGCATGCACTTACTTGTTCTTTTCCCCTGCCCTACTTTTAAGAGACAAATTAAATATACAACAATTGCTGTGGCAACAGAACAGCAGCAATTAAATCCCTGGCATTTTCATGCTCTTCTAAGTGACATGCTCTAATCAAGAGACCTTTAACTTCTTTGAGGAGGGTCTTCAGAAGAGACAATGACAACAGTGAATAAAAACAGACAGTTTGAAGGTTCTGCTTGAAATGCTCCTATATTTCAATGATGTCTAAAGTTTGTTTCAACATTTGCACTCTAAATGCTGAGATTAAATTTATGAAGAACAGTCTGGTGGATTCTGATTAACACAAATCTGTGGGATTGTTTTTTGTCTAATTTAAACCGCACAACAAAAGCATATCTTATTTCCTGAGTCATTCAAGAAGCTCCTGACTCTACCTGTGCCAGTCTTTTGAGGTATAATCAACAGAATTCACGGGAGTTCAAGAAATTATAGAATTCTTGCTGATAATGTCTTTTCAGCCTAGTCTGGGGGAATCTACCATCAAAACATTCAGCTTACTTTCTAACTGTGAGCCATTGAAAATGTTTTGCTAAAACTGACAGAACTAGCTTAGATTTCTAATCTTTTGCCACAAAGCTTCTTCTCAAAGAAATGCAATTTTCTCAACATGGAAAATGTCACCTAATATAAACTCCACTTAGGAAACTGAAGTTCATTATACACCTAAAATGAGACTCTATCGTATTATACAGAGTATGCCAACATTATGTCCACAGATGACTAGGTAGCCAATTAAATATGAAAGCTAACTGAATATACTGAGGTATTTTTGGCAGTCTAGATCACAGCTAAAAATGTCTTTTTTTTCTGATCTGTCAAATTATTTTCATATGTGCGTATAATACAGATCAGTGTACATGTATCTTTCTGCATTACCAGACTAATGGTACAGGGCAATACATTATAACAAGGCTTTCTATGTTTCTGTTATATAACCTCTAAAGGAACCTTTTCCAACTATTAACTCACATTATATGCAAATAGACAGTTAACTGACTTTACCATTATATGTTTAATTTGACGATGCTTACGGCTTCTCTTTAAAACCTTTCCCAGTGAACGAATTCATTCCATAAGCTTAAATGTGTTCTAGGACTTTATTGAATAGTAAATTGCTTTTTTCCTTCACAAAAGTCTATTAAAATTTTTTGAATCTGCTCTGCCATTGACACTTGGGGATAACGAGTGAAAATCTTGCATTGGTAACTAACTATGTGAGTGGGAGCTGTGTGTGTAAATGCTCAACACATCTCAAGAGTCTGTACCTCAAATCCTTCATGAGAAAATTTGGTATTGGAATGGCTACAGGTTCTTGAACTTTTCTTACAAACTTAAATGATTTATTCATCCCAATGTTCAATTCTTTTAAGAGCTTTTAGGAATCGAACAAAATTTTCTGCACACTCTCTCATATTCCTTTTAGAACACGTGATTTACAAACGCAAAGTCTTGGTGAGAAATGCACAGAAAGCTCTGAAGGAGGTGTTTCACATTCCAGAAAGGCTAATGTAGGCATCTATCACTGGAGTAAGTAAGTCAAAGGCACTTACTTATTGTTCAGAAATTTTGGAAACTCTATGATTTAATTGGTTGTATCCTCAAAGAATGGCAGAATCACAGCCATGGTATTATTTTAACACTTTCAGAGGTGATTTGTGTCAGTACAAATATAAACAAAAAAACCTTCTTGATTTGCTGTGAAAGTGGACGTGTACCATATATCAGTTCACTGCTTTATCCCAAGAAGGGTGTGAATTGAAACTGCTGATTGAATTGGCAACAGATTTGTGGTAGACAGTGACACAGATAAAGCTTCTCATCAGAGGCCTCTTCTAGTGTAAACACATTTCTCTTTTATCCCTAGGTGTTTCTAAAGTTTCTGGGACTCTGCAGTTTTCTAAGATATTGGCAGCTAGTTGAAAATTTGCAAAAAGCTCTTGCCAGTAAAGTCCTACTCATGCATGCTTGTGTTTAGGCTGTGTATACACTGTGGGAATGTTTGTGTCTGTGATGGATGAATCATTAGGTAGATAAAGCTAATTCAACAGTATAGAACTGTTGTGCTGAAAAAATTAATTTTGCCTGTCTTAGCACCAAAATGTATTTCCTTGACAAATGAGTACAACTGTGACGGTTTGGTATGCAAGGCTCTTGCCAGATTTCAGTCTTTAATGGATGCTATATCTCAGTTCTGTGAAGGCAGAAACACTCTCAGCATTTGAAAACAATCATTACATTCCACTGGGTGGGTCATGAGACTTGAACTCCCAGCAACAGAGCACCACCCTGGGGCCCCCAGCCAAGTAAGAAGGACCTGTAATGTGAATCCAGAGGAGGGCCACAAAGATGATCAGAGGGCTGAAGCACCTGTCCTATGCAGACAGGCTGAGAGAGCTGGGGTTGTTCAGCCTGGAGAAGAGAAGGCTTCAGGAAGACCTTAGAGAACCTTCCTGTATCTAAAGGGGACTACAGATAGCTGGGGCATGTAGTGATAGGAAAAGGGGTAATGGCTTCAAACTTAAAGAAGACAGGTATAGATTAGATGTTAGGAAGGACTTCTTCACTCTAAGGATATTGAAGCACTGGAATATATTGTCTGCAGAAACTATGGACGCCCTATCCCTGGGAGTATTCAAGGGCTGAATGGGGCTTTGAGCAACCTGGTCTAGTGGCAGTGCCCATGACAGGAGGGTTAGAATAAGAAGATTTTTAAGGTCCCTTCCAACCCAAAACACTCTACGATTCTATTATTTTGCTCTTTTGGCTAGAATACTTATCTCATTGACAAGCAAATTCAATAAACTCTAAAGTATTTAACTTGGCAGTATTTGGGTCAATAACAGCAGAGAAACCACTCCATAAAAGCAGCAGTAAAGTTACACGCAGTACAGGTACAAACAACCTCAGAAATTAGGTATCTTTTGAAGTTTTCATATAATCTTTTTGAATACTGTAGCTATCTCCATTACTAGACCAGAGCATTACAGATCACAAAGAACTAAGGGAATTCAAAGGAATAAAAGTAACTTAGGATGAAAGAAAGTTGAAAAGAATAAATCAGCATACATGGAATAATAGGCTGAAGATTATGTATAGATATGGAACTTGCAATCCAATCACTGCTCTGAATCAGATGCAAATACAACTCCAGGTAAGTTTTAAATGAACTGCAAGGCTGACCTTTCTTACCACACCTTCTATTCAGCACACTTCACTGATGCAGATACCAGGCTGAGAGGCATCTCCTTTCATCTCTAAATCTTTCTCTCCCTCCTTTCTCCTCTCCTTCACACAACCCCCACCCCAGAAAACTGTTACTGACATCAAGGTATGCTTGTCCCTTTTTTCCACCGTTTTGTAGTCTGTAAGCAGCGATTGTGCTTTCAAAACTAATCTTCTTTCTATTTATATATCAATAAAAAAGAAAGCCTAGACTGCAGCATTTCACTAAACAACTTCAGGGATTTGAAAAGAAAACAAGCCTATTTCACTTCAAAATGTCAAGATTCAATTCACCCTACCATGCTATTCAGCACACACAAAGAAGGGATAAAATATATCCCAAAGTGTAGTGAGTGACTACCAATCAGAAAATGTCACATTTAGGTACAGAGCTACTGATAAACTTGGGGAAGAACAGGAAGAACTGGGTACTAATGACAAAAACTAGACACATACACAGCCCTGAGGGGTAGGAAACAAAAGGGATAATTAAGACTGTAATCTGTGTATCTACAATAAATATTAACTGACACTAAAGCAACAGAAATCAGTTCACCATTGTCTCTGTTAGCAACCACAATACAGTGATAGCATTTGTCTGTGCTCTATTCCTATGAAAATAGCAATGGTAGTTTAAGTAAGTAGAGGGACTGTTTGAAGATTTTTCAAGGTTTTTTTCCCCCTCTTTTCTTCTGTCTTGGAAGAGTGCCTCTAAGGAGATGATCATAAAATAATCTAAGGAGGACACTTTCAACTTCAATACCAGTCACTAGAATTCCTCTGTGTCTTTTCTGCCATTTTCATGACAGTATGTTTACTAAGAACAAATTCATAGACATAAGCCAAGAAACAATAAAACACTCCTATGTATATAATGAAGGTTGGTCTTGAAAGCATGATTGTGAACAGTCTGCAAGGAGCTAAACACTGGAGCCCTGCCTTTCAGCTATTAAAGGTATGCTCTATATAATTTGCAATATTTAATTAGTTGCTTATTTATCACATCAAAAATGCTGGCAAAAACCTCTGCTGTTTTAATGCAAAGATATTTTGATCACACAACATGTTTTCAGTACACCTATACTGTACCACTCAGGGATTTATTCTATTCTTGTTTGCATTGTGCTGTAATGATTCCAAGCAGTTCAAAGGAGTAATCTAAATACTGCAAAGCACACAGATATCCACGATTATTTTCTGCTGTCAAAATACCTACCTTTAACTTGGCTTTAGATTAGCACAAGACTGTATGTAGAGCCAGGAGAAACGGAAAAGACTATCTGGAAGAAGACTGCATGTCAGCTAAATTAATGAAGATGGAATCAGTGCAACTTGCTTCAATGAACCAGTTTTGCCTTATTCTCCTTATCACTGTGAAACCTTCATGTCTGAGTAAAGACCCAGGTCTGCAGGAACAGTGATTTTAACCTCTAAGAGCACACAGATCAAAGAACAACACTGCCAACCAGCATACCATGCCACCTCCTGGTGTCCTAGATAGCCATTAATATGCATACTATGTGTGCTAAAAGGCATTCACTGTAAGATTGCCTGCTTTCTACTATTAAACTCCACCAACCTCTCTACTACTTTTGTCCCCAGTTCATCCTCCCTTCTCTGTCCTTCAAGATATATACAATGATTGCTACCCATCAGTAAACTTCATTAGCACACTTCTGGGCTTTTTTGTGTCATGATGAATAACGGCAGATCAGTCTTTAGAGTGACACTTAAGAAGCTCCTAGGTCAAAAAAGGAGTTTTGCCACTAATATAACCAAGCATTGCCATCTCTCCTTTGATCACTTTGTGTGCTTCCATTTCTGTAATAATTGCCATCCTGCCTACTTTAAGTAATACACATCCAAATGGTACTGCACCAGTTGCCTTATTGAATACCAGATAGAGTGACCACCTGCATTCCTGCTGTGTAGAAGATAATTTATACTATTACACAAAAATATCCTAATAATTTAGCATGACCTACCTTGGTAAATCTACTTCCATATGATTTACCTTTAATCTAATTTCCAAATAATTTTATTAAAAATCTTTCTAAAGTCCTGAATAAAAGCAGTATTATCTGAGACAACAGCTGCCCATGGGTTTTTTTTTCTTGAAGGCAGAGTCTACATTCAGTATTTTCCAGTCATACACATCCATTCTAAATACTCTATTAAAAGTTTTTGCTAGTGGACCTGTCATTTCATCTGACACTTTTTTTTGAATTTGAGAAGGTGCATCATTTGCTTCCTCCAGCTTGGGAAATCAAAAGCTTTGAGTTTTGCTTCCACCATGCAGGGGTAATTTCCATTTCTTTATTTATTTTCTTTATTTTACTTTATTTATGTGGAAATTTCCATACCTTAATTCATGGCAGTCAGTCTTCCTACAGGCATTTATTCCCATGTTAACCACAATCATAAGACATAAACATAGTCTTTGTTCAAGAAACCTTTTCCAGCATGGAGACCAGGAACAAACAGTGTAAGAAAGATAAATCATGCGTACAGAGCAGATATTATGTTGTATGGCTCAAATGATTATACTCACATCTTTGATGATTTGCTTGGTGAGTAATGTAATAATCGAACCTTATGGCAATAACCTTAATTCACAGCTAAAAGAAATTATTTTCCAAGAATACTAATTGTGCTGATTTTGTGGTTTCAATCATCCCTGTGCCCGAGTACTGCTGAGTGCTGGTGCTCTGATATCACACTGCTCTGTTCCAGGGAGACACAGAAAGTCTGACTTGTCTCAGGACACGCAGAAAAGGTTTTGACAAAGGCAGACATTTTAACACAGCCTTGGGATACAATTTGAAAGTAATCCTTCCTTCCTATTCTAAGTCCTATAATTTAATATGAAGTTACACACTTCTAGTATCAAGAATTTCTGGTAACAGCTGAGGACACATTAAGTGAAAATGACAGAAGAAGTAAAAGACCTAGGTATATTATTTATCATCAGATTATTACAAGCCATCAATATGATGCAGCCTTAAATAAGGAATTCAGTTCTTGGCTGTAACAGGACAGATGTTTCCAGAGACGGAGACATATTAATGTCAGGACTGCAAGTGTACAAGGCACTGGCAGTTGCTTATCTGGACTTCTTCAGATTGAAGAAAAACTCCAAAAAAAACCTTGAACTGGATTAGATACAAAGAAGGGCTCTGGGTTATCTAGGACAGAGACCTTATTTAACAGAGGAGAATTTTTGGAGAGCTCATGTGAGGAAATGAGTTCCAGCTAGAACACATACAAATATGACACGACAGACACATGAAGACCACCTATAGCTAGGAAGAACTATTTGTCTTTTACAACTAATAACTTGGAGATAAAGAGAAACATGGAAATTATAGGTCAAGGCTGCCATAAAGAAGAAAGAAGTCCTGTACAGTGTATGTGCTGGAAGTAGTCAAATACGGACCAAAGCAGTCAATATATGGACCAAACTTCAAAGCAGAGAAAGCTTCCTAGTACACATAAATTTATGAAAGCAATTTCATGACATTATTACTGAGAAAGTGATGAGATTTGATGAGCCTTCTAGTCTGAAGATCCTACATTCTTAGAAATTTATGTGCTGTGATAATTAGAATAGCAGGACCAAAATTTTCATGCATGACATTGTGCACATGATTTTTTACTGATTTATACAACTTGGCAAAGTAAGATATCCCATATTGAGATGGAAGGTGCAATTTTCTGTACACAAATTTTCTGTGGCGGAACAAATTTATATTTATCTGTTGGAATTTCAGTGGGAACCAGTATTTGGCTATTATGTAACCATGCAAATCTGGTGTGTTTTAACAATGTTTTTACACTATTACAAGTTATTTTCTTGATAAATCAGCACGAAAAAACCACCCAAGATGGGCTAAACCTTGACAGTACATAATTAATAAAAAGGCAGTCAATAAAAGTAAAAAGAAGGTAGAACATAGATAACATGCTAAACCTTTAGCTTATGATTTAGCTTTCACTCATTGTCAACAATTTTTGCAACTGAGTTAAATTAAGAATAGAACCTAAATGAAGAGTGTTTGGATCACATGGAGCTGCCCATCCTGGTTAGCAGGAGTAGCATTATGAAGCAAGGGCAGATGCTACCTGTTTTACCCTGTGCTTGCCTTGTCTGATTTATTCCAAACAGAAGACTTGTAGTAAGAAGCTAGTGAGTACAACATTCCGTGACAGATTTCAGCAGAAACATGGCTGATCTTTAGACAGATGTGAGTGCTGAAGATAGCAGCAGACATAAACAAGGTATGAACTAAAGCTATGCTGATCACACCTAAGGTTTGAATTCAGTTCAGTTTGCTGCATAAGGAGGTACTTTAATGTGGTACATCAGTGGACATGCTCTGAACCCCTGCATCTCATAAATGCCTTCCCTAAAAGGTCAGAAGAGTGTCTATTCTTAGAATGGATCATGCTGTATCATATTAGAGTATGATCTAGTATATTATTAATTTTCAAAAAACCTTTCCCCCTCGTTAAGTGAGTGAGGCTGGGAATTGCAGGTTTACAATCATCGTTACTGAGAGTTGCCCACCCTCTGCTACCCGAGACACTGTGTGAAGGGAGTTGGGTGATTTAGTAATACTGTAAAATGAAAACCCAACACTGAATCCGCTGTGAATGAACAGAGTGAAGCACAAGAATGTGCTTCCTAAGCTGAAGCTTTGGTGTTTGGTCCTACTTTCAGAGTTTTGTGCCTGTATTAAAGGGCTAAAGTGGATTTGGTATGTATATAAAGATGTGATTTAGACCTTGCATGACTAAGCTGGCTATTTTTTTCCCAGGAATGAAGGAGAAAGTTCCCTTCTTACTCCTCAGGAGTAGAATGAGAGGATATTAGAAACAGAACAGAATTGCATTTCCATTGCCTTTGCAGCGGACAAAGATAATCTCAGCTAAGGATGCTTGTAAAGGCTTTACCTCTAAGACATCTCATTTATAACAGTTGGATCAATGCATTTCAGATGTATTTTTCTGCTTTCACAGTGGAAAACTGATATAAAATTGACTTAACTGGGTAGTTAAGTCCAGTTAATGGCTAGTTTGAATCTCCAAAGCACCACAAAGCAGTTGGAGTGTACTAGTGAATCTGGCACTAGCAGTTTTATTTTTTCTTTGATGGCAAGAGTCTAATGAGGTTCTCCTGTGTTTAAAGTATATTCATTTTTAACTTCCAGTCTGTCTTGTTGTATTTTGGGATAAATGTATGATGTTGAATTGGATTTTGTGATTTAAAAAAAACAACCCAAAGAAGAAATAAAATGAATTTTCTCCTACAAAGTTCCCCCCCCCAAATAAAATTACAGTTCATGTTTTGTAGAGTTAATACGTACAAAAGGTATCTTAGTTTTTCAATTTTTTCCCACCTCTTTACACTAACTGCAGTAGCAAGCAGCTGTTTTTTCCAGATTCTGCAATTTAATGTTGAACAAAAGATCAAGTGCTGGATTATGAAGTCTGGGGATTCAGATATAAAATGGAAAATGGTTTCTCATATGTATAATTAAAGAGATGGTCAAAAATATCTCTTAATAGAGGATTTATTTTAAAAGTTGCTTGAGTTATGTATTTTATTTTAAATAGGGCAGTTTTTAAAGGTCAGTGAATGCTGGTCTTTAATAGGTTTATAGCAACTGGGGGCAAACTGCAGAGGCAGGTCAAGATACAGGAAATCTGCAGCACAGTCTGGATGATGGACCCTGAAAACATCTTGAGAGATGTCTGCTTACATAATGTATTGCCATGCAAGGGTCACTTGCAAATTAGAAGCATGAAAATGCTGATGCTACTCAAAACCGTATTAGCAGAACCACAAGACAGCATGTGGCCCAATTAATCTTGTGAACTCAGCATTAACATATTACTAGATCACAATGTAGACTACACATTTATGAGCATATCAACATCCAATGCAGAGTAAAGTATGCCCTGGAGGACCTCTGAGTGTAATTTTCTTCTTCAAATAAAAACAAAGGTTTCAGAGCAATGGCCAGTAGCACCTTCAGGCTCAACAAGAAATAATGTGATCATATTACTTCCAGTTGCGACAAATGTCTGCTTCAAAATTCTATCTCCAGTTTCAAATTAAGTCTATAATTACACTGATTAAAAAAGAGAATCTATCTACAAGGAATTATTCAAGACATATGGAATTTAACATTTACCATGTACACATGATGGTGTGTAGTCAACCACCGAAGGAAAGTATACCAATATATACATGTACTACTTAAATCGTTGTTACACTCTAAATCAAACAAACAATAACGACATCCTGCATGCCATGGTTGAATTGTGTGATTTCTAATATTGCCTATAAGACTGGTACTGCCTACTATGACTTTCCAACTTTACTGTGGATTAATGAAATATTGAGCAGATGGGTAACTACCAAATCAAAGGCTGAGAATGAACCGAATGTATGGGTCTTGATCTTAGATCATGCTCGATATAATGTTGATATAATATTCTCAATACACCTCAGTGCAATGATACAGTAACTCTTTCTTGCTCTAAAATGATAATCACTCATTTTTTTCACTGATTTTTGAATCACAGAACTTCTGAGCACAACATACCTGCTTTGAGAGTGGCTCACTGCAAAGTTAATGTTCAGCCTGCCTTTGAACACAGACCCACCCGAGCAGTTTCCAGGCCCACAGCTACAAACGGCCCTAAGATCTGCCCTACAACATTCAGTAGGTCTGACAATGAACATGACAAATACACTGCCTGCTTTGCATGCACATCCCAGCTGTGATTCAGTAGACTTGCTGCATGGGGAACAATCCTGTTCAGTGTTTCTAGAAACATTCAGGCAGTTCAACCAGCCCTGAGACAAATTTGCCAGTGTCAGAGAGTCTGACACAATGTAGAACACGAAAATTTTGTCCTGTCCTTACTCCAGTTTAGCACTAGATGACCACAGGGTTTCTATGATGCTCTTCCATCTTGTACTGATAACAATTACAGGCAAAACGGGAGACTTGGAAACAATATTTGGGTCCTGGCTTCTAGTGCATATCTTGAAACAATACTGAATTGTATCAGTCTAATTCCTTTCACCCTTCATGACATGATTTCATGGAAAGGAAACAGGGGAAGATCTAGGTCTGGAGCCCCAAAGTACACTCTCCTTCAAATCAGCTTACATATTGCCAGTGTGGTTTATTCTGGAGGAGACCTCAGACTCAGGATACATCCAGTCCAGAACCGTGGGGATGCAAAGATGTTTTTTCCAGCACACTTTTACAAGAGTTTCCTTGAACACATACACAGGACTTGCTGAATAACTGCAACACAACTGATAAGGTTTTCACATTTCATTTAGTGAAAAAGCTCCATGTAACTCAGTTGTAAACTGATGATACAGCTTCATCACCCAATAAACAAAACAGAGAAAGGTTAAAGGTATGTTTGTGAGGGATAAGCAACAAAATTTTTTGAAAGGTCATTCCGAATGACAAAAAGTTGCTGAGGCTATTTCCTTCTGTATTTCCAAATGTCTTAGGATGTTCTGCTTACAAAATACATATCACAGCTGCTCCTACCTTTTGTCATAATGATTTACTGTGCCAGATTCCAAGCACCTGTGATTGCTCTACCAAATGCATTTCTGAATATAAATGGACATTTTGCTAGAGCAGACCCAATGATTTCCATATGATAATGTGATGTGGGGATAAGTGTCATCAGACCAGCTGCCCTCACAAGGTTCCTTCCAACTTAAATTATTCTGTAAGCCTTTATCTCCTTACCTACTGATACTTGTGATGTTCAGAATAGCCCAAACTTACCAAAGAAATGGCTACAAGTAAACAAAGAATTACAAAAAGGCTTGTCATGAGTTTCACTGCTCCTCTATAGAGGTCCAAATATATGGTAGGAATTTGTACATAGCTGATACCTCAGACATGGGGGAGAAAAATAATTCAGAAAAAAAATTCCACATAATCTTTCTGTTAACTACAAACAAATGCCTATGCCATTTTCAGACTGAGTAGGCAAGAAACAATTCCTCTGCTGCAATCACAGCAAAGAAACAAGGCCTAATAAATAACCATTGCTACTTTAGACAAGTCAAGGTGTTCCCGTTCATAAAGCAGTTTGTGTATATTTTTTCCATCACATTATGTCCTTATAGTTCATAACAGAACAGAGGGAAAGCATTCTACTTTTTGCTTTCTTACTTGCTAATAGGACAGGTGTTAAGTGTGGCATTATATAAATTTATGAAACATAATAAATTGATTTATTTTGAAGTTCTCTTCATTTTGCTGTACATATGCTGACATTCAACCCCACAACAAAATATTGTATTAAAAATGCAGTTTCTACTTGGCTGGCATAAAAAATATGAACATATTTGATATGAAAATACCATTTACACAACTGATCTTCAAATTAACTGTTTTCCAAGCAACAGAAAAAATTATCTCAGTGAAAACACACTGCAGCCTTACCATATCACCAAGCATTATGACTGTCTGCAAAGTGAGGTGTTTAGCAAACAAAAAACGACAAAGAATGAGGACTAAGTCTAGCTGAAAGATGAGATACAGCCACCTGACTTTAGAAATAACCCTTTAACTGCCAACTGTATAATGAGAGTAAATATCAGGTGAACACGAACTTGCTGACAGTTATGGAGAGAAAAACAGTCATGTCAAAACAAATGGGTACTACGGAATTGGCATGGTAGGCTGCTTGTCTTAATAATTTGTGCTGGCTGGATTTAGCTTTTCTGCAATTTAACATCTCTTCAGGAAGATGGTCTGTTTCTTTGCTAGAAGTAACCTACTGAGGAGCTGTCTGAATGGGAGGTTCTTTTGCAGTTCTGATTTGTTTATCTTAGATCTGTTTGGCATAATTGCATATGTGAAAGTAATCATTAGATGCCCGAAATGGTGCTGCATCTATGTAAATGGAGCAGATGGGAAGAACCTTCATAAGTAAGTACAGTATTGACAGTCAAGAATTCTCTGTCCTTGGAGTCAGTGCTCTTACATCTGGATGAAGATTGAGCACTGAATAAACTGCACCACGTGCAAGCCACATACACATGAAAAAAGAACACCTGATGGCTAAGGGACACATTCAGCTCAAGTACTTTTTTCATGTGAAAAGCAGACTAAGATACAGAATGCTGCTTCTAGCTTAGCTTCTAATGCTCTTTGTGAAACATCATTCTTTTTAAAATCTTCCATGGAATTTGTTCCTGAAATGCAGACTTCCATACTGCTACATCAACTCTGCTTCAGGAAGCTCATTCATCTATCACACTTTTAACCTTGTTATCACATGTACTCAAGTAAAGGTAAGAAAAATGCATTTTCTGAAAATGAACATCATCTTCAACTCCAGGACTACTGAAAGGCCCAGAGCACAGTGCTCTTTCCTTTTCTTATGGCTGCAGTGTCATTTTCTTGGGAACTATTCATCCTTCTTGCTCCTTGTTAAGTCATTTAACACCTGATAATGCCACAAGATTATGCTTTTTACCATTATTTTTCCATGTCAACATAAAAATGCCATTTCCTTTAACATTCTACATGTTTCCAAGAATGGAAAAAGATTCTGAGGCCTGTTTTGGTATAGAGTATCAGTATTCACATGCACATTTCTGGCAGAATTTGCTGCAAAATTATGGGTTGGTTTAATGTTACGGAATAGAAAAATGGCAGCTGCTGCTGCTACAATAAAGGGTAGCAAAAATTCCAGCTGTGGATATGCAATCCCCCTTTCAGTGTAATACAAAAAGTGATATTTCCTATGACTAAATGCAATGTGCAACTTTGGCTTGTTTCTCTCTAATCTCATGTTTTTAGCTACTTAACTTTCTTCAGGATTGAAAAAAACAGATGCTCAATGCACCACTCCCACAAACAAAAGTATCCATGGAATAATTAATGAAAGCTGTGTAATTTCTTTTTTCTATTTGTGAATCAACCCATAATTTCAATCTCTTCTGATTTCTGTATAAACATTTATTTTTAGCTTCAGAGATGAAAAGCTGACTGGCTTGGTAAAGAGACATTCAAAAGAAATAAGGCATAGGAAAATTTAATAGCTATTAGATATAAGCATAAAAATGCCATCTGTATATAAACTCCAAGCAGCATATACGAAGAAAAAAATGCAGCTGACATGTTTAAATGTCTATATTTCACTGGTAAATTAGGTACTGTAGGAATTTTCCACTTCTAGTAATAAAAGATATGACAATGTCTTGTAGTGGAGCTGATAGATGGTGAAGGAAGCATAACACTGTCCTGTTCCCTTAGATTTGTAAAGGCAGAATTGAGTAACGGAATATCTTGTTGGATTTTGTTACAGACTTAACCACTGAGAGCTGCAACTTCAAATTTGGGCCATCCTGAAGCTTCTGTGGAGCTCTGCCACCTCCTTCTTCAAAGCTTTTTATGCCATATATGCAAAAAGATTAAAGGTGCATTATCACAGCAAGCATTATGACAGGTGACAGGTCTCAAGTTCCTGCTGTAGCCATCTCCATTTCAGCAATTTGAGAAGGGTGACCGTCTGGCACAACATTGTGCCAAGATGTGTGGGTACTGGATCCAAAGAGAAGAAGAATCATAGCTCTTTTCCTCCCGCAGAATACCTTTGTTGCTGTTATCACCAAAATTACAGTCCATGTGGTACCAGCTAATTATTTTTCTGGTTGAATGGATACATGTGGATGTTACGCTGTAAGAGAAATCTGTCAGCAGCTGAGGCACTGTCAGATGAGGATTTTCAATGTTTTTCCTTCCACTGAAAGTGCTACCTCTGTCTTGCAGGTATTTTCTTTCTCTGGTTTGCCTCCTGGGACATTTCCTTAGCTATTCCTTTTGGGGGCACATTTGTTCCTTGATGAAGCATAGAGCTGTGTCCCATCTTATGGCTAAACTGAGGAAACCAGGATTGTTCATTACTCCCAGCAGCCTGGTGCATACCCTGACTTCATCCTGGCACTCAGGTGAAACTGAGAATGATCATCCCCTAGTCCAGAGGGTTTGGGATCCATGTTAACCAGCATGCTCAAGAAACTAGCACATATGGTAGTGTCCATCTATCTTGCAGTGGAGTTCCTGCAAGAAGGACTTAGTGGCCAAGGATGCACTAGTCTTCCAGGAAAGTATGAAGACGTGAGTGGAATGACATGGCTCATTGGCTGCTACCAGTTCACAGTCATTTGTCTCACGTCTTACTGTCTGGTGTCTACGTTCTGCTTCAGTTGCCTCCTGTAGTAAAGATGTGAAGCTGTAATTGCCTCATGTCTTGAGACTTGTTATGAGCAGAATCAAACACCCTGAGGCACTCGAGCACCAGTTTCCAAATCTTCTGCTCAAAAAGTTTTTTGAGTTACAAGACAGCCACGTGAAGAGCTGAACTTCTCGCTTTTTAAAGATCATCCATGCAGAGATACTGACTGATGTAAAAGGAGGGGGAAAGGTTGTTTAAAGATGAGGTCATAGCAGGCCAAAAGCTCTTCTGCAGTGAAACTTTATAGCTTGTGACATCATCTTAAACCCATAAAAAGCTCACTTCAGGATGAGAGCATGAACATCATCCATACTGCATTATTTCTACAATAGTCTGTAATAATGATATTTTTAGGAAAAAGCACAGGACTACATCAGCCCCCTTAATTTTCAAAGCTGGTGTACATGGGTTATCATCGAAAGCTTGGCAAGTAGATGTTAGTAAGACTTCATCCAAAAAAAGTCTCTTCTTCAAAGCTTGATAAAAAGCCACAGCTCAAAATCAACAAATGGAAAAGACTCCAAGGAGGCACTTATTTACTAGGTATTGGGTCAAAAACCCGAGGTGGTTTACTGTGCAGAGCACATGTACAATTACAGAGCTTCAGATTATAGCTTGCATAGAGGGACAGAGGTATGAAACACCTGATGCCAGTTCTGGCACTTCAGTTCCTTCACTTCAGATACATCCTCAAATGATATAAAAATAGACTTGCATTACTTTCTGACATGACCAAGGTTCTTCCGTTTTGATCTACATACAGCTACATTAATAATAGATTAAGGGTTGCTATCAAAGCATGATCACATGCTCCAGAAGGAAGAAACTACAAAGTACAGCTGTCAAATCACTCTCACTAGCTAAAGCAAGGGCAAACTAACTGCATCTGAACTTCTATGACATTTGCTGGTCTATTATTCAACCTCTCTTTAACATTTCATTCCTGAGCAATGACTTGCATGCACATGACACAAACTAGCACTCTCCTTCTTACTGACCTTGGACAGATAAGGAAAGCAAAGACTTTTTCCTGTAAAGATGACAGTACTATTGTAGGACATAATTCAATAAAACAAGCACCTACAGAGAGCAGGAGAAACTGCGACACTAATGTTTTGATAGTTGATACTGAAGAAGTAGCATGGGACAGTTTCATTTAGTATCTCAATTCAGTTTCTCAAGGACTACTCTATATTGAGTGGATGATATAACTTCAAAATGCAAAAATGCTAAGTAACTGTTTAACTACTTTTTTCCTTGCTAACTATGCTGCTGCCTTAAACATGCAAACTAGTCTGTTTAACCTGTTTTTAAAAAATAGCTGTTTTGATTTACTTTCTGATAAGCATCCAACAGCAAAACAAGCAACAAAAAATACAGTCCTTCAGCGTCTTTCCTACTACCAGAGTCCACTGTAAAGTCTGCAAAGTGGACATTTCTCAACACCAAAGAAAAACCAAGCATACAGAACTTAGTAAAATTGTAAGAAATGGCTAAAATATGCATGGAGATTCCCTTTGCAACAGACAGACATGATCTACATGAATATTTACAGAGAATCATAGAATTGTGAAGGCTGGAAAAGACCTCCAAGATCAAGTCCAATGGTAAAATCCTCAATCACAGGTACTTTGGATAACAGTGAGATATAGGGAAGATGAAGAAGACAGGCCAACTCAGCTCTGAACCTTCAGTGACTAATCAGCAATCATGAACCAGGACAGTAAACTTTCCTGCTGAGTTTTGTTCCTGGTTAGCCACTCCAATATATACACTTTACTTGGCTCTCAGATAATTCAAGACAGAAAGGTTTTTCATTCACAGGAAATTCACAAATACCAACATAACATCAAGTGACTCTTCAGAGTGTATTACAACTTTCTGGACTACTGCACTTTCTTGCCCATATTAAAAAACTTCAACAAAGAGAAATGAATTGAGTATAAAAGTCTAGATTTTCCATGAGTAGAGAAATACAACAGATGCATTGCGAAAATCCTACACTATAAATTAAGTCTGGATTTTCACTGGACTCTGGCAGGACACAGCAATTTTAAAAAAAGTCTCCCAATAAGGTCTACAAAATGAAAATAAACCCAACATTAAAAAGCGAGAAACATCTGACCAAAATGTTAACCTGTTGTCAGTATTTTTAACCCACTAGGCAATAATGTAGTGGTAGGAAACATAAGAGATTAAATTACATGGACAACAGCAGTTCTCAGATGGATTTGTTTACAACAAAATAAGAAAACAGTGACAAACCTGATAGGATATTAATGGAATGACCACTAGGACCAGAGTAGGCATTTCTTGTGTTACTAAAAACCAGTGTGAGTCAAAAATAAAAGCAAAGTAAGTTTTAATATTTGGATTCTGTATTAAAATTGTGCATTCCTCTGTAAATAATCAAAATGGCAGTTATATGCTGAGTTCATAGCTGAAAGTGAAAGATGTGATTAACCAAGAGTAGCATACCTTGGAGTGCTTGTAGTGGACAGTAACCTTTCATTTATCATTGAGGTTAATTTCCATTTCTGAGGGTCACTAACATAATCATATTTGCTTGAGTTAATGTTGATCTTCTTTAACCATAGGAAAAAAAATTAAGTAATGCCTGTCTGAATGGAGCTAATTTAATCATATGACCTTTTCCATCTTCTTTTCACCCTTTGGCTATATGACTTTTTCTAACCAGACAGCAAACAATTGGACTGTAAGTGGCATAGTTTGCTTAGCTAATTTATTCATGCATTTCTGAAAATTATGAGATGCTAAATTATTGTATTATGCTGTTTTACTGTTTCCATACTTTTATCAGAAGGAACCTACTACTGCAGTATCTGGGCTTTACATAATGATCACTTCTTTCGTCAAAAGAGTAATCCACGTGCAGAGACGTTTGAGCAGTAAAGCTTGGACGCTGATTATTCCTACTGTGGGAAAGGCAGCTCTGCAGCCACTGAAGTGTCAAAGCAGCTAGTGTCAGAGAAAACACTTTACACCTCCCCTGGTGCTTTTGCAAGGGCTACTCATAAGAGAACATGTGTTTCTGTAAGTGTGTGTTGCTAGCCCTGACTGAGCTGGTGATGTCTCCATCACTGATTTTCAGGTACTAATATTCCAGCAACATATATATTCAGGCAGCGCTGGCTCTCTGTTTAGAAACACAAAGACCAAATCTTCTCAAATCCAAGTGATGGTAATGGAAGCATGAAGTACTCTGCCTCTCTGATATCAGATCTCTGATAGCTCTGATACCACTGCTTTGCAGCAGTTACGAGCAATCAAAATGTAATTAATGTGGAGAATATGGCACCCCCACAGGATTACAAACTTTCATCAGCACTGGTGGCGGAAACCAGACTTCGTGATTCCCATGCTCTTTCCATAACCTATTTGGAAGCTTTCTTTAAAAAGCATTTGCTATTAGATTTTTATGTCAGGAAGAAGCCTACTGGAAAGGAGAGAACAACAGGATTTATGAAAGGGTAATTTCAAACAATTGCAAAGCAATAGACTATACTGGTCTGAAAGGTTCTGCAGAACTATTAAAGTTACAAAACCTCTGGAAATTGTAGGTACATTGCAGGGATACAAAGACAGACTTTCACTGAACAGCCACGTTTTTTATCTGCCACCACAGCTCCATTACTCCTCAGTTAACTTCTCTCATATTGAATGTCAGCAGTCATGGCAGTATTTAGAAATCATCAAAACTTGCTTTAATCAGCTATTATTTGAATCTAAGAGATGGCAATAATGTTCATAGTGACTTTACTGCCTTACCAGAACTGTATCTCTGTTTTTTAATAGGAAAAATTTACAACTGGGCCATAGATAATTTTCAGAAGTCAGTATGTAGGACAAAAAAAATGTCCCTTATTAAATCAAATCTGCATTCTACCCATGTATGCCTTGCAGCATCACATATTTATATGAAACACAGTAAACCAGCTAATTCATTACAAAACACAAGACAGTGATTTATTAGTCCTTTGTCACGCTGCGAGAAAATCTGGAGTTTCTCGAATTTTAGTCTCATATAGTTAGGTTTTGCAACACCCCAGCAATTCTGTCCAGTCGAATGTTGCACCTGAATCCATGCAGAACACAATCCTCTAATCATCAGGCATAGAGAAGATGGATCCCTATTCTTTAACCTTTAATTAGTACTCAGCTACACTACGCATGCCGAGGGCAAGATTAGCCATAAATGCTTCCAGGGGCACTGTACACTTACTAGTAACCTCTGCACGTAGGAAGTATGTATTTCACTCAGAACCAGCAAGTGGAAAAATATGCAGCAGAGAGGGTTGGACAGCATATAATTAAGCTTGTTTTGCATGTTAGGTGAGCAACTAAAGCAGAAGCCATTACTCTCTGTCTGCAAAGCAACTCCCAAGGTTGCTGCAAGCAGAACCACAGAACTTTGAGACACTAGGTATAGGCTGCACCTGACCTGTGAAAAACAGGCTTTGTGTTCTGGCAGGGCTGAGACATCCAAATACAGGAGCAGATTCTGCATGGAGCCAAAGTCAATGGGAATTGAAAGTATTCAGCACTTAATGCTTCACACAGCAGGCTATCAGAATAGCCCTTGTTTTAGCTATTTTAGGCAATCAAATTTAAGTGGTTATGCTGAGTTTGTTTTACTCATTTGATGTTGGCTTTATCATTCCAGGATTTTAATGCAGTGAAGCTTTTCACTGTCTAGTCAAATTACCAGATGTAATATACGATATTTTCTTTAAGGATATGATTTTAGGGAGCATGCTGGTTTCATTACATTATACAGTGGGAGAAAAATATATTTATAATCTTAAAAATCCTCATCTAATACAAAACAATCACACCCCAAACAACTAAAGCAGTATGTTCAACTGAATCATTCAGTGCTTTTTTCATGCATATGTCAGCACATAAATCTGAATACATCATCATGGACTCACACTAACTCAAGCTATGAACATTTTCTGTGAACAATACTTTCTACTTTTAGACTCCACGCCACTGAAAAGTCAACTAATAGCAGTATTTAGAAATTAATTTATTTCAGGTATGCTGTAACAACCATAATCAGCCATAAATCCTTTTGCCCTATTTGCATTTACTGAATTTGCCTTAATTATACTGCTGCCTAATTATGAAGCTCAGTCTAGAGGGGAACTCGCAAGAAGCAATGATGCAGAAAGCAGAGGACAGTTTATTCCACTTCATGGATTTACAACTTTCTGCTACCACAAACCATTTGGAACAGAGTCTATTTGTGAGGTCATTAACATGTAAACAGTGTCACACTGAAGACGCATGGCAATGACCTACCATGCTAATGAAAAGTGATATTGAGTTTGCTAATTCAGATAAGGGTACACAGATTGCCTTTTCTCTAATGTGCAAGGGCCTGTCACAGAAATAAATGCATGGTCCTTGTTGCAATTAATTTGATTCTTGTTCTTTTAAAGCTTTACTTGTAGATTTAATTAAAGCTTTCATGCAGCACACACTTTCAGGAAGTATCTATGTTTAATGGCTTTTTCTCCTAAATTAAAGAAACGAGTGAAGGTTAAGATTCAAAGAAGAACAAGAGAGCATAAAATTAAAAGCTATGCTTAATATGGTAAGCATTACCTTGTTTTGACATAAGCAAATATGCAGTATTTATATACATATCTTAAAATTAGTGTTATATTGCAGCTTTCATGGTGAAATAACTTTCAATTGCTTAAGAATTTTTTTTCATTTTTGAATACAAAATATTGCATGTTATGTTTCAACCTGGAGGTGAATATTTTAAAAGCCTAAATCAGTTTTTAGATAAGAAAAAGTAAGGAAATAAAATCAGCGTGTGATTTTCCCAGGAAACTAAGAAACAATCCCCAATGCAAAAAATACTCATGTAGACATGTTAAGTCAGTATTTCCTTAATTTTACTGTGTTATATGCTCCCATGGAGTCCATCTATCTAAGCAATGACCCTCTAGTAAATATCAAGAATAAAAATAATTACAAAAAAGGTTGCACGGTAACAGAAGAATATTCTGATGTTCTGAGATATGCCTTCCCTGTTCTGAGGAGAGAGATGGTAGGACTTTTGTAAAGCCTCTGACACAATCCCACACAACATCCTTTTTTTCAAATTGGAAAGATCTACTTGAAAGGTGGATTATTTTGTGGACAAGGAATTGGCTGGACGGATGCAGCCAGAGAGTTGTGTTCAAAGGCTCTATGTCCAGGTGACAAGTGGTGTCCCTCAGGGCTCTGTCCTGGGATTGGTGCTCTTCAGTATCTTAATTAGTGACACGGAGAGTGGCATCAAGTGCACCCTCAGCAAGCTTGAAGGTGGCACCAAGAGCCACTGAGCAATACAGTTGGCACAACAGAAGGATGGGATGCCGTCCAAAGGCAGGTAGTGAAAGGACAAAGGGTAATGGCTTTAAACTAAAAGAGGAGAGATTCAGATTAGATGTTAGAAAGAAATTCTTTACTGTGAGGGTGGTGAGACACTAGCACAGGCTTCCCAGAGAAACTGTAGATGGCCCATCCCTGAAATTGTTCAAGGCCAGGTTAGATGGAGCTTTGAGCAACCTAATCTAGTGAGTGGCACCCCTGCCCATAGCAGGGGTGTTGGAAATATATGATCTTTAAGGTCCCTTCCCACACAAACCATTCTGTGATTCTATGACATGGAGCAAGAATACATGACTAGGCAGCCTGCATTAAGTATCAAGAGACAAAGCAGAGAACAGAGAATGAAAATAAGGCAATCCTAAAGAAATATTTTTCAGGACATGGCAGACATTATAGTATCTGGGGCAGACATTATAGTATCTGGGAAAGGAAAAGGGGATAAAGAATAGGAGGAGTATGTGAAAGGAGGAGAGGAAGAAGAGAAAGAGATGAAAAAGTAAATGGTCAGGAGAACCAGGAGGCAGGCTTAAGAGCTGGGCACATACATTAGTGTTGGAAGAGAAAAAGTAGTTGTAAGGAAGACAGTAACAGTAGGATCTAAGGAGTTAGATAAAACACGTTTTGGAGAGAAGACCGTACAAGACACTTTCATGAATGCTCAGGACTCCTGCCTCAAAATAGGTTAATGGTGCTTTGGATTCCAGCAAAAGGCAGTTGAAACTGCATTTAACTATTAATAAAAAAATATGCTCCCTGTTCGTGCTGGGAACATGTATTAGGACTCAACATGCAACCAATGAATTCTGTTCTCTATTTATTTTTTTAGAGCACAGAGTAGGCAATCCCTTTGGTTTACTAACACTCTTATATGTTTCTCTTGTTTTGTTAGTTTAAATTATCTTATATAATCCTAATCATAAAAAAGTGCAGACAATACTCCTTCCTACTTGGGTACGCAGAAAAGAATGTCCTTCTGCCAGTAACACCTGGATCTTATAGCTAAGGAACAGGGCTGTAATCTATCATGTATCATAAACACGACAATCTGACCTGAAAAATATCAGTAAATACAAAGCATTCAGTATTTCATCTGCTTTTGAAAATACACTGTAAGCCATGAACTTAGGTCATCTGAAGTGGCCTTTCCACTGACAATTTCCAAAGAGGAGCATAAATGGCAAAATACATGCCCTTACACCTAAAACATAACTAAAATCTACGTAGCTGCAGCAAATATTGCAAATTGTGTTATTATACTCAGTAAGAATACGCTGGTGAAATCCATACCATAAGATTTTATTTTTGGCTACTGATGTCACCACACAGGAGGAAAGAACACTATCACTTTGAAACAGGAGGTACAGAGTGGCGTAACTGCTCTGAAACAGCTGATTCTCTCACTCCTGTTCAACTGTGAAAATGCACAGGTTGGCAAATGTTTTCCTTTGCCTTTTCTTCAGACAAGACACATGCCTCCGGTTGCTCCAACTTTCGTCTTCATGATCAGAGGAATCAGGGAATGGGAATGCAGGAGAGAAGCTATCTCCCTCTGCAGGTGAACTAAGTATAATTGAGATAGTGTCAGACATTTGGTTCAGTACCTCACTGAGGGATCTCAGATCAAATGCAGAAGCAGCCCTGAGCTTCAGCCACTAAAAAGAAAAATAAATGTGAATCTTTATGTTCACCAGCTCAATACTTGGAGGAGCAGACATTTCACACCACAAGCCCTACAAAACTCTACTCTGCTTGAACTACTACCTCTTTTTATTTGGATCACTAAGTCTGGCTGGCACTGGAACTGATAGGATTGTGTAAGACTTTCTTGAGAGTCCTACAGATTTTTCTCTGTAGCATACACTAAATGTTAATCTAATAATAGTAACAACAGTAATAACAAAACGTTTCTTGCACATTTGTAAATGAAATAGAGTCACGATTCTAATATATTATGATAAGTCTCATAAAAGATATTGCAACAGGGTGTCTGGGGCTGAAGAAGTGCCAGGCAGTCTTCGCTGGACATACAAGCACACAGTGCAGTTCATTCGTCTGGTTCCTTGATTGAACAGTTTTTGTGATGCTCAATGTTGATGCAATCTTCCCAGCTACACTTTGCCTCTGCAATATTGCCCTGAAATTAGGAAGGACTCTGGTCAGATAGAATTCCTGCACAGATGCTCAAGTGGAAACAGAAGGTAAGAGTGATCATTAGTAGAAGAAGAAAGCACCTGAGATATGATTCCTTATCCTCTCATGCCAGAAATAGGTAATTAGAGCAGGAAATCAATGACCAAGGAAAATGAGAGAAAGAAAATTTGGAAATGGATGATGATTTTGGTCATCCAGACATTACAGAAAGCAAATGGCCACTGTTCTTCCCTTCGGGGATCTGTCAGTCTACACTTGCAGGGAGCTTGAGGTGTTTTATAGGCAAGAAAGGAAATGTAAAGAAGTAGGAAAAGAAGCCAAGATTAGAACATTTTCCTTGTGAAATTACGGTCAACAGTGATAGATACTACCTTGAGGTGGATCATCATTAACCTGGCCACAACCCCTGCAGATAGGCTCAAGAAACGTATTTCAGGTGAAGCATCTCCCAGGGGATTCAGCAGTAGAGAACAGATTTCAGATAACAAGCTCAACAAAAAAAGATATCACTCAATAGAAGCTATCACGATACTAATGACTACAACACCTCAGTGCCCTGTGCTGACATCACTCAACAGACAGGAACATCTTGTTACAGTTTTCTGATCTGTATCACAGAAGTGACTAAGCCTATGGCTTACTGGAGCTACAAAGACTTAAGTTAGATTCACCATATGATTTTTTCTACCCATTTTTTTTAAGCATTTTTCTGTTGCTTGCCCTCCTTGAGACCAGGAGAAATACAATGCATCCTTCACCTTATTCCCTGTAGTCCCATCTTCTGCAGACATATTCCGTCAATCAATTCAATATTTCAAAATGCCATTTTGAAAACTAACACTTCAATCTTTTAGAAAAAATACAGGCCTTTACCAACATAAATTATGAAGTGAGTTTTGGTCTTAATATGCAGCATAACTTCTCTACTTTCTGTTAACACATTTACAGTCACATAAAGTGTAATGAAGGTTTGGCTTTTAGAGAAACTAAGTTTCCAATGCCATTACCCCAACTGTACACTAAATACTAATGCTAAAAATGAAACTCACCTTCCTATTTGAATATTTAAAAAGAAAGCATTTAAAGTCAGTTTTGAGCTATCTGTGTATACATAATGCAATTGCAGAGTAAAAGCCACATGAACAACACCTTTTTTCCTGAGGGAAAAGTTTTAAGCAAAGTGAATGAAAACGATTCACCTTATCCTGTCTTTGAAAGTATAATTCAAAAATGATGGTTGATAATGGCAAAATCTCACTGCCTAGAATGACTGCTGTTGACAGCAAGCATGACTGATTTGGGAATCAAATTTTTAAGAAAGCTAAAACCCAATGTCAACAGGCTAATTGAAGAATTCATTCAATACACAGTTTTAGAGAGAAGACAGTCCACCCTGGTAACAGCACCTCAACAAGAGTCATATGGGATGGCAACACAAATATTCAAATACAAAGG
Organism: Origma solitaria; assembly: GCA_013397895.1. Taxonomy (NCBI): domain Eukaryota; kingdom Metazoa; phylum Chordata; class Aves; order Passeriformes; family Acanthizidae; genus Origma; species Origma solitaria. The sequence goes on along the minus strand of VZRL01004605.1, from coordinate 2,104,137 downwards.
TAACTTCCTAAATGCACACACCTGCCACTATCAGCTTTCTCTCCCAGGTATATGTATTGCATCTCAGTGTTATATATAATAAAGACAGGCTTTCAGGCTTATCCTGCAAGACTATATGGATTTCACAGTTCCTAAAAGCAATCTCAGTATTCAATTCAAATCCCATATATTAGTTTAGAAAACAACCCAAAGCTTTTAATAGCATGGAAAGAACAAAGACGTCTCTAGGCTGCATAAGTATTTATTTCTTCTACAGTTGCATTGTTTTCCACAGTAAATGTCTGGTACCTTCACCAAACAAGCAGTGTCTCTTTGAAGAATGGAAAAATCTCCAAACCCCAGCTCATCTGCAAATTTACTGCTTGACACTAATGGAGCACAGACAGTAATTTGCGTTGTGGTTTAGGAATGACATTCTCCAATTTAGTATTCCCACTGAAACCACTCCAAATCATGAGACACTCACTCCCGCCTCCCCTTCTCCCTCCCCTTGTGGCGGGAAGAGGAGAATTGGAGGCAAAAAAGGTAAAGGTTGAGATAAGAACAATTTACTGGAAGCAGCAATGAGATAAGAAATCAAACAGTAGCAGCAACAAACTAATGACAGAGGGTACAAGCAAGGGGCAACACAGACATCCCCCAGAAGCACCTGCTGCTCCCACTGCCAAGCTACTCCACCTGAAGTGACTCCTTCCCCTGTCCCTGGAAAATGATATCAGGTAGTATAAAGTAACTACCAAGTCCTGGCCATGCCTCCTCCTGGCTACTCCTACTGCAAAAATTAATCCTGTCCTGGCCCAAACCAGCATGGATTGTGTGACCAGAAGAGCAATCAATCTCTTCTGATATTTCACCTCACTCTCCCTGAAGGACTTATCTCTTTTGAGAAACCCAAGCTTGCAGCACATTCCAGATTATGGTTTCTAAATCAAAGCGTCTGGGATAATGTGGTTTTTGGAAGTTTGGGTAACTTCAGAAATGACCATGGGCTTCTGATACAGGTATGGAAAAAGTAACCTGGAGTGAGCATCTAAACATGCCCAGAAAAGATGAACTTAAGTACAGCTACTCCTCCAGATCATATGAAGGATCTGGTCTCTGCTGTACTTCAATGGAGCTATTTTGTACAGTCAGATCACTGCCTTGGAGGACTCACACAGAGAGTCCTTCAGAAAAAGCTAACAAATTTTTTTTAAAATTGCTTACTGCTGGTCATTGTGTTAAGGATTATTTACAATTTTTTCTACAGTGAAATGAAAGCAATACAATCAGATCCAAAAGAATCAGACGATAAAAGGAATCAGTATAAGAAATAATGACTTTAGAGAGATTTTTAAAAATTATGTGGTGCATTTTAATTAAAAATAAAATCCCAATTCTGACTCTGCTTGGTATCTCGGCATAAAAGCTAGATATTGCACATCTGGGCACAAAGCATATAGCATATAGCACAAAAATGTGTTTTTTAGCAGTGGTGATTTAGTAGAACACCCTTCTTGCCTTATTTTGGGCACTAAATATTATCTAAAGATTTCCGTATGTTGGCATTGTAGACTTTGCAACATGAAACAAAACTCCTGGGATATCCCCAAATCATTTAAGTTTAGCTTACAAGACAGTTACAGAAATCCATGGTTATTTTTGGTTACACAATTCTACGATACAAGCCTATGTAACTCTGCATATTTAAAGATGCAGAAGAGATCACAGGTGTAGTCTAAGAGATCAAATAGCTCAAACACATTTGTGTTTTTCTGTTCAATACTTTCCTCCATCTGCGAGAAGCAAGCATGATTTTATTCTGGTACCAAGGGCAACTGCAGCTGAGAAATCAGGACTATTTCTAATCTCTTTCACTATTTTCAAATCACTACAGTAGTTTTAAATGTGATGACTGCATATTCACTGGAACTACCCAGAAATCACTGTTAAGAGTTTTGACACCACTGATATTGTGGAAACATTATTACTTTAATTATTAGGACCATTTTGCAAATCGACTAACTTTGTGCCTTTTGCCCTATGTACTAGGTCAATGGCAAATGGGACCGGGCAAATAAGCTACAAATTAAGTATCTGTACAGAAATCCAAAAGCCAACACTGAGTATCTGCTAGTGAAGCAAGAGAACTGAACTGAGAACAGACTCCCAGGCTCCGGAGCTCAAGTCAGATACACAAGAAAAGCGTACTTCAACTGGGCCCTAAATTATCAAATTCTCGTGAACAGTAGGGTATGTTTTCAAGCACATTTATATGAAGAAGCTCAATGTTTGTGGAATTAATTTTCTTGCAGGAGGATTCTGTCCCCTGAGTCATACACCAAGTAGGCAAAAGAGCCTCTAGTTCTATACAGTCCCTTAATGTTTCAATATAGTATTAGGCTTTGGGATTGAGATTTCCATACAGATGATGTACCTGTAATGCACTTCTGTTCCAGGGCACCTAACTAGATGATTACTGCTGGAACAGACAATAGCACATTTCACACTATTAAGATCTCAAAGTGATTAGCATTGTGTAAGAATACTGGGCAATAATTGTCTCCAATTTCCCTACTTCACCTTTCACAAGCTGAAATGACTTGTGAAAAGGCACAAAAATATAGTAACATTACGCACCTAACTGCTGTGCAGCACTGTTGTTGCGTAAGTACTTAATTTCAATAATAATCATAACATATCATTTTGATATCAAGCTCAAACTGAGGAACAGCATCAAAAGCTGCCTTCATAACTTTGCATTTTAATTTGGTGTACATCCTACTCATAACAATATAATGAAATCTTTTACAGAAAGGAACTTACAAAAGCTACAGTCTGTAACTATCTGCCCAAGAATCTGGGGTAAATCAAATTGGCCAAATTATCAGACAACAGTGTCTAGAGTAAATTCTGATGGTCCAAGAACTCAATTTGTATTTCTGATGCTTGAATTTGTGTGAAATGTAGTTGTTAGCTCCTGACTAATGATTAATGAGCTCCAAAGGAAGAATCTTTATAAAAATTACAATCTCGAATACAAAAGGCCAATGGTCAACACAGTGGTGATCGTTGTCACCTCAGCGACAGGCTTGCCCCGTCCATTTAACCATAATTACACAACAAAATACTAATGTACATTTTCTTCTTCAGCCCATGGTGCAGGGGTTTTGCCCATCAGAAAATGTGTCAGCAGCAAGCAGGCATGCCAGCACCACCTGCCATGCTGAGAACGCAACTCATTGCCAGTACAACTAATGACACCATATCCATTCTTCTTTTTTCCCACCCGGAATCAACTGCTGAGTCAAAAGACCTGCTGCAGAGTTAATGAGCACTATTAAATTTGCTCTAATCTTAGGAACAAAAGAACTTACAGAGGACTAACTATGTCCAGACAAAAAAAATCTGCTGCCTGACTGAGGTGAAAGATAAAAAATGCACCAGTTGTCAGGAACGCAACAGTGGGAGGAAAGACTGGCAGAGGCACTTAAGCCCATTAAAAAGAATTCTCAACAGCAGTACTCAACTTTTTTTTCTGTAATATCTATTGACTGGCTAACTATAAACACAAAATAAAATAGAAATAATTCTCTGCCAAATATGCACAGCTGTAGGTCCACCTCTGATGATTCATCAGCAGCTCTAGGCATCTGCCAATTTTTTCTTTTTTAATTTTAATTTAGGATGGATCTAGAAGTGGCAGAGATTGCTGTCTGCTAGGGAAAAGGAGCCCATAGCACACAAGGAAAGCAGCACACAAGACAATAGCAACTATTTCAGTGCATAGATGCTCACTTGGATGTTACAGCTTGCATTTACAATGACTAATCAGTAAATTTGAATATGATACTCAGTATAGAAGTGGTAAATTAGCAATGGCAGAGTACTTGAAATTATGTTTCTCAAAATATAGAACATTTTACAATCCATACTAACTTCCTCAGCTAAAAATAAAACTGTAATGAATTCTGCATTCATCTAAGATTTCCACCAATTTCAGTGAAATTGTGTGATGCGTAAACAGGTGGAGAATTTGGTCCAAAATATTTCCTCCAACTGACAGCCAATCTTGACTGCACTTTTCAGCGCTTTTACTTCCCTTTTTTTTGCCAGATGGGGAACAAAACACTACAAGGTTAAAATCCCACAATACCTTTAGGAAGTGTTAATCAACCCAAGGTACAAAGTTACTGAATTTGTATCACACTAACTAAAGGACAGCTCTTTTCTTGAAGCCACTAGGCGAGTATTTAAAATAATCCTGAGATGCTCTATTGCATCCACTATTAGCAGTCTCTATGATTGCAAAACTAGGGACAAAACCTCTTTGTAAAACTTAAAGAAACCATTTCAATTCATGCATTTTCTTTTATCTGTGGAAAAAGAGGAAAAAAAAGATATAATTCAATTTCTTTGAATAATGAAACAGTGTTTCATTTAATGTTCCATTTGTTTCAATTCTGGTTTTGACTGAGCCCTGAGACATGAATCATATTAAAACATTAATTTCAATATATTTACTTATTATGGCAAGAACATATTACATGTATTATATTCTTTTGGCATTTTAAAGAACTACATTTAAATGGTCCCAAACTGAATTTATTTTCTTTGAGGCCTATTTCATGGAAAATACGTCCTTTCATCTCAGGAACAGAAACAGATTTTGGAATACTGTATCTGTGGAATAGTTAAATTTTTGTGACCTCCACGTTAACATACTGTTTTAAACAACAGTTTAAAAAAATTACACCATACATGAAGTGTCAAATAATGTAATATGAAATCTGAATTATCAACCAAGTGAGCAGTTTCAATATATTGTGCAGTCATAGAGAATTCAGTTATGAGGTTTAAATTTTAGTTGCTTTAGTTAATTTGAAGAATGGTTCTGCTTACCAAGTTTTCAAGATGGAAAACATTTAATAATTTTTCCATAAATTCTATAAATGAATGTTTGATGCTTTTGCAAAAGAGCAACTGAAAAAAAAATGTATTTAAAAAGTCTGAAGAGCAACTAGAAGGAATATGAGAAACTTTATACTGCATTTAAATTAAAAAATTACTGAAATGTGTTCAAAAGCATGCCACCACCATATATACATTAAAACTGGTACTAAAATTTATCTTACCCAAGTAACACCCCAACTTCTGTAACTATCTAAAAATATCTCATAGATTCTCATGACTTTTAAATCTGGGGTTTAAAGAAAACAGGTAACTACTGGACAGTTGATTTTTGTTGCTGGCCAACAGGATTATACAAGATTAAATGCATCTCATTTTGCTACTAAGCAAGACCCTTAACATTTTGCAAATCTATTATGTACTCCTTGTACCTGGAAAGCAAGTAAAAATGAATATCCTCAAAGGAATTTGCTAAATTCACAGAAGAACCCTTCCATTCATCACTTGCTGACAACAGGGAACGAAACATGGCTTTGGGTAAATAAAGAAGCATATAATAATATTACTAAGGACAGTATCAAAACAAAAAAATTGTTACTTACTGGAAGTTATGCTTCATTTGCCCTCATTTTTTAGTGCTCTCCTTTGAAATTCACTCCAGAAATGGTAAGTTATGATGTTTATGCATGATCATTATTAATGAAAAAGTAGTAATATGTACATAGCAACAAATGGAAATGCTTGTACATGTCTAACCAATGCTATTATTTTCAACAGAACAAATGAGAAAGAAACTACTAAATAAATTCTAAAAATAGTTATTTAGGCATGGAAATTTCTCATTGACATGGTAGTGATATTTATACCTACTACTTCTCAATTAAGAAAATCCTTTACATAATGTATTCAAAGGACTCTAATGCACAGTATGAGATATAAGAAACTCTTATAAAACTAAATATTTCATTACATTATTGACCATGTTGTTTTCATCTCGGTAAATTTTTTACAAAGTATGTTTTTCTAAAGGAACTTTCAATACTAGCATTCACTACTTAGGCATGGAACAACATGGCAGAAAGTGTGTCTCTGATCACAAAGAAGTTACTTACAGGTAGTAAGTGTAGGAGTGATAGCTTCTTCTGCCATGATGGTGGAAGGATTAGGCAGTGGTGGAAAAGATGAAATGGAAGGAAAGAAAAGTCAAATATTAATGTATGAAAAATCAAGATGAAACTGAGACCTGAACTGGTGACACAAATGAAAGGTAGCAAGAATGTATATCTGGGCATATCATGCAATGTTTCTGGAATAGACAGCCGACATATCCAATCTCCGTAACACTTTGAGCAACACAATATATAATGCATCTCCCAACTGTTAAATCACCTTAAGGTACACCTACAAAGTAATGTTAGATATTTAATGTATGTTTATATCTGCATAAACTACACACACAAATATTCCCAATTAAAGTGTTAAACCACCTCCGATTACATCTCAGCTGCATTAGGAATAAGGATATGGAACTTCTAGCATGGTTTTAGAAGCTTAACAATACAGAATTTCAGAATACATTTTAAGTAGCTCCTGTCATAGCACTGTAGAATCTCAGACTATCCCTTTCTTTACTTAAAGCAATCAGTTCTGCCTTTCAAAGGACTTGAACTTGTTTCCAGAGGGGAAAAAATGGCCACATCTCTTTTAATATTTCAGCTTTTAAATAACCTTTTACATTCATGCCAAAAAGATACTTACTGTCATGCAAATAAAAAGTCTATCCTTGTGGGCAAAATTATATTGGTGCTACTTCCCCATGTGGCAGAGATAAAAATAAGAACTGATCCTGTATCCATGTTATTTCTGCCCACATGAATGCCACAAAGAACAACTTGGGAGACATAGCACCACCATCCTGAGAAATATGGGCTCAGTCAGTGTTGCATAACCTCTTGCACAGCCAGATACTCCACCTAGACATGCCCTGTGTGAGCACAAAGTACAGAAGCCCTCCAGCTATGCTCTTCTGCTTTACATCCTTCACTCCCTCCCTCAGTTATGAGCCCACTACAAGCAGGACTGCAACTCTCCAGAAAGGGCAAGTTTCAGCCTAAATGAATTCCATATACTGACTGCAATTAAAAGAAGCCTGGAGATCTTAAAACATCTCTGAGCATAATGTCAAGTAGCATTCACATGTTGGTAAGATAAAAGACTGAAAGGAACCATGTAGGCATTTGTAATTTTTACAGCACATGCATACAGCCCTTTGACTACAGAGGAAACATGTAAACAGGCCTTGCAAAGGACTATAACTAACGTTAACTTGCCTCTGGCTACAGGCTTCAGGCACCCCTTTGAAAACTAGGCTTTCATCAAATTTTCTCTCTCATCTTCTTTGTGTGAAGATGCCATTAGAAATATTTCCCAGTTTTTATTCCCGTTTTTCTGATGCAAACAGTATTGTTCAAACACAAGAGGCTACATACTGAATATTTAATAACATGGCACATCTGGAAAATGTATACCTGCTAAAGTTGAGTTTTAAAAGATATTTAAGAACAGAGTAAGGGGCAAGCTGCAAACCAGTTGTACGTTACTTCCACCAGCACATATCCCATTGCATTCAGCAGGGAGCATGAGATCAGGTCCTGTCAAAGCACTTACCTGCACTATTAGCAAAGGGCTGTTTTCTAGTTCAGTCATAATTATATTTCCCCCTACCTTTCTTTTCAGAATTACTCATTCTCTCACTTTGATTTAGAATCTCATGACACTGCCAACCCTATTTCTTGCCATATGTTGCCACAAGAGAGATTTAATGTAATTAGTACAAATGTTCTCATACTTCTGAAAGATGTATAATAATTTGAGAAACAACAATAAATACAATTAATCAGTGAAGCACTGCTGGTATTTATATGGAGAATGCTGCCAAATATGTTACAGAGATAAATTATTCTTTATGAAAAAAATGCTGAAAATCCAGGAGCTTTAATTTGTGTAAATGTCCCACTAAGAATTTGTGTGAGATGAGAAAAATTGGAAGTCTCAAGCTTCAGCTTTTTTATACTGCTAGTTGTGAGATTTTCCATATAAAAGTCCTTGAAAAAGAGCACCAAGGTTTTGACTCTCAAGAATACCATACACTGAAAGAAACAAGTAAAAGGAATACATTAAAATCCTGCAGAAACAAAAAGTTTTATACTTTCAAGTCATCAGGCTACATGCTAAGGCACCATTCATAACTGAATCGATTTAACTTTTTTAAGAAATACGGACAAGTTCCATTTTTCCTCCTACGTAATGAATACAAACTTAAGTCTCTGTCTATACATGAAAAGTCTTTTTCTGTTAAAAAGACAGATGCAAAGATTTTGGCCAACTTAGGCCAAACTTTCTTATGAGCATGGCTCTTCAGCCACTTCCCAGTGGTGAGGTTATTTTATGTCAATAAACTTTTTCTGCATATAGTGACAATATTTATAACTTTTAACTCCTTTAGGATGGAAGACATAAATTAATGAATACCACTTGTAGAAAAAGCCCCACTATAAAATTTACCAAAAGCATCACAGAAGGCTGGCTCCAGGAGGACTGACCCATCAGAATAGCAACTTCTGGAACTGTGCCATTACGACAGTGTTTTCTTTCATCATCTCTCTTTTGTAGTGGGCTTACAGGGAAAAAGAAGGTTCAAGGAGAATAGGCTGGAATTTTTCTTCAGCCTTATTATCCCCAGTTTCTATCCTAAGTGTTCGAAATTGTTGGCAAAGGTGTATGTGTAACTGAACAGCCTGATTTGCTATCAGGGAATGGGAACAATGCATTCCCAGCCCAGCTCCACTGAGTGCAAAAACCTTCCTTATCCATTGCCAAGAACCAGGGTCTCCGACTTCAACAGATGCCACAATTACATACATTAGAAACTCATGGAAGGCTCAGGCACAGAGACAGCTGAAAACAGAAACTAAAAACAGGCAAAACAAAATAATCTTTTTATGATCAGAAAAACTCCATTCTACAACTGAAGCAGACAGCAATGGAATAAAATTTTAATAACTGCTTCCTTACTGCACTCCCACTGCAGCTACAAGATGGCAGCCCCGACAGAAACAGCTGCCCCAAAGACATATAAGGGACTCTTAAACAAATGTTGGACCATTAACTTACCAACTTATGCAAAATTTTTAAATTTAACTTGAATAGAATATAAAGAAAAAAATAAGGATGGGAGAAAATAAAACAGTAAGGGTATGATTTATGCAAGTCTTGATTTAATTGCTATTGCTTTTCCAAAGGTTGTAGCAACACCTCAAGTACTCTCATTTTCACTGCTCCACTTTAAGACGACCAAAAGATGAAGTTACTTGGTACATTCTTTATTTTTAATGTTTTTATAAAATCTTCTGCAAGTACATTAAAGACTGGGAGAAATCAAGGCCCTTGCCTAAGATTTAATATTCAGGATCAGATTCAAAATTCACTTTATTGTGGATCTGTATCGTGGAAACACATATATTGTTTTCACCTGACTTTGTGTTAATTCTTCTGTGAGAGGTACAGAGCACACCTGAGGAGATGAGAGCCTATTGGCATTATTCTGACTTCACAGAGAAGAATCATCTCATTGATATGACCCTATTGCTGTTAGGAATAGCTTGCAAGTTCCTAGACTACATTACATGACACCTTTTTGCAGGAATGATAATGGATAAAGAAAAGATAGAACAGATTGGATAAAGAACTGTGAACAACCAAGTGGAGAGAAAAACAGGAAAGCACTAACAGTCTTCCCCTGACCTATGCGACAAGTTTACAAATTTGGTTTACTTCAGTCAAAAGCTGAGTGTCCATACAGAAAATGCTTCAGCACTGATGATGTTTCTACCCTCACTAGTGACTCCAAACCATACACTGAATTTCTAGGTCACCTGATCTTTCTGTGACTGGGTTTACAACATAACTACTTCAGAAAACCATTATATAATGAAATCAATAATGCTGCCTAAAGACTTAATATTTGCAGAACTTCCCTACTACTGCTTTGATGGTGGCCATATCCAAAGCACATCTGTACTGCACTGAAAACCTCCTTGAATGTCAGTCTTTTCTACTTGGCTATTTAATTAAAAGCTCAAGAGACTTTTGATCTGCGAAAATTTGTGATGCCTGGCACCAACCAAGTGAAAAACAGCTCTTGAGCGAAATGAGGTAGCTATTTAAGGAATGTGTTGGACAAACTCATGGTTATCACATAAGCAAAACTGACTTCCAAATCTCTTAACAATGGAAACAAATGGTTTAAAATTAAGTTAACTAAGCACCCAGAGACAGAGTAAGTTTCATCTACAGGTGCGATCTAGAGATCAAGTATACAAGACTCTTTTCTGTGGAAGAATGAATAACATGTACTATTTGCTTTGGGGTATGCCTTGGGATAGTGGAATGTGAATGTGATATTGCTGCAGTAAACTCCAAACAAGGCAAGTTTCAGAGCACGTAGACTCAGCGCAGTGAAACCTACCATTGTAGCCCAGAGAGTCTGCACATAATGGTGCAGAGAACGAAGTGGTTCTCAGGGAATGGTGCCACTGAATTACAAGGTGCTGTTTTATTTTTCACTCAGATCTTTACGCCAGTAAAGCTTCTGATAGAGTAAATGAAATAAAATGAGCAAGTGCAGAAGTCAAATGACACACTAGCTTGATAAGATTGTTTCCCAAAGTAGCACCTAAAATACCAGAGAACTGCAAACACTCCACATTCACACTAAGCTTGTGGCATGATTTATATGTTTTTTCAAATGCATAATGTATACCCAGTAACTGAACCAAGGTGAAACCATTGGGGCCCTCAGCAGTCTAGTGAATTAATGCACCAATAACAATCTCTTGAATAATCGGTTCATCTTCTGCTTAAGTCATGAGTGTAATTGTATTCAAGATCTTTTATGCTACAGCAGATGCTTTAGAGGCTTGGGACACAATATACCCACCTCCTGAAACTCTCATTAAAGCCTAGTCACATCCTGTTACACAAATGAACCATTCTCACTTTTTAATACTCGCTTCAACTCATTTCAGTTTGTTTTGTTCAAGGCTGCAGCATCATTCTGGGACATGTTTAAGTTATTGGTATCATTCTTTCTGTACTACACAATGAAATTGTATGTATTTGGCAACAGAGTTCCTGGACCTGTATTTTCAATAGTTTCATCTCTGTCACAAGCAGATTTATTCAAAAAACCAAAGAAGCTCACATAATGCACTTTTTTTCTAACAACAGGATTACTATGAATAATAATTACTCTGCTGTGGTAGACAGAAGGAATCAAGCATCCTTCTGCATTAATGCAAACACTTAGGATCTGAGCCCTCCTGCCTCTAACAATTGGATTATGAAAGAGTTTTTCTCTAGAGAATGAAGCAGGAGCTGGCATAGCATCCATTTAGTCAGAGTACCAGACACCTTATTCATTTTGAAACTATTTCGATCATTTTGCAATGCTCTCCCTTTCAAGATTAAGAATAACTTGTCTCCCTTGGGTGAATACATTCTACCTTTGGCAGAGACACTTAAGGAGAGGCTCAGAACTGGAAGAGAGAGAATGATGAATGCTGGTCAGGAATTGTGTGAAGAAGGATTGGCCAGATAATGCAAGAAGCCTTCCTCCCTGCATGCCAAATGTTGTGTCTGGCCCTAGGGAGGAGTTTGGGAGTTCAACTGTTAAAATTGAAGGTATGAATGATGCAAGAAATCAGAAGTGGGAAGAAAAAAGTACTGTAAAGTCAGAACAGATTTCAACCCTGCTACACTGTACTTTATTGAGCAGACCTGGTTACTGGGTCAATTCCATTGCCCCAGTCAGACTCACCCTGGGGCTTAAGTCTCAGTCTCTTCTGTATGGCAGCCTTTGAGTGCTTCACATACATCTTGTCATGACCTAGCCCCCAGCCCTGGCCACAGCTCACCTTTCTCTTCATAGAGCCCTTCTAACTCATGGCCCTGCTTCTGTCTTCAAGGAGACTGAAAAGCAGCTACTTCTGTTGCCTGCCCTGAGGCACTGTCAGACAGCTGCCTCCTTTGCTGTGCACCTCCACTGCTCAAATTCTGGAAGAAATTCAGGCAGCTCAGGGGTTTGGGCTATCTCAGACCTGCCAAACTAGTTAACGTACAATTAAACCACACAGTGTTGGGATGAGCAAAATCAGGCCAGGTTTTCTCTCAAAGGAAAGAAAGGGGATAATACAAGGGGAATAGCAAGGAGGTTAGGGGTTATGGGACGCTAAGGAGACTGTGGCAGAAGGGGAAGGAGAATTTGTCACTCAGTCCCTTTACACAGCACTCACACATTCCCAACGCCACTTCTAACAGCCGCAGGTCTCACATTGCTCAGGATACAACCTAAAACCTTAATTTTATTTGCTAATTAATTTCTCCCAATCTAGACCAGGCTTCTAAGATTATATTTTTTTTTTCTTATCTATGCTGCCTCCCTAGCTATATTTTTCCCATTACTATTTTACCTCTTACAGTGTTGAGAAAGGCAAACGGTTTTAAAAGCCTTACACTTCTAATAATGTAGCAGTTTTCAAATGATATTCACAGCAAAACAATCTCAATGTGTGAGTGTGTTGAACCAGCATTCGCAAACATTCAGCACCACTGCAACATTTTCCTTTGTTTTCAGGGAAGGAAGTTTATGCAGAACAATAGAGAGCTCATTCTTAGCACAAACTACCTTAGCTCTAGCTCCTGTTTGACTTAAGGATTTCTTTTACATGCAAGAATGAAACTACATCTAGCTTTCAGCTGATCTGTCAAACAGGGTGGAGACTCACACAGGACAGATAGTCCTCTATATTAGAGTCCATCATGCAGTACTGATGTAAGAAGAGCTAGAATCATTAACCCTGAGTTGTTATATAAGTAACAAAGACAAAAACATTAATTCTCTGTGGGTGGGCACGAAGGTGGCTGGATACTTTTACCAATATCAAACAGAGTACTGCCATAGGAGATGCAATATGAATATGGACATAGAAAACATCCACTAATTGCTCACCTTTTCTTCATTACCAGCACGACCCCCAAAAATATAATGACGAACAGCAAGATGCCTGCAATGACTCCAGCAATTTTAACAGTATGGTCCGTCTGCTTCTCAGGTTCAGGGTCTGGTTTTCGAGTGGCAGCCCCTATGGAATCGAGAAAATAAAAAGAGGAATGAGAAAAGCATAAATGTGTTATTATTTTGTTGTTTATACACTTAACCTACCAACATCATTAATCTTATCCAGGGCCAACAGATATCAATACTTGGTCTTTTAAGAAAAAATCCTACTTTCATATGCATTGTTGGGAATATAATTCTTCATATTGTTCCAAGACATTTTAAAGGACCACAACACAGGTGGGATACCACTGTCAGCCATGACCCTTTACAGGAGCCTCTTCACACATCCACAAATTCCTATATTTTTATTATCTGTGCTGGCTCCCTTTTCTTTCTTCCATTTAGAAACTTGCTAACAACACAATAACTATACTAAGCCTTTATCCAAATTTGATTTGCTGGAACATTTTCCTCAATTATTTTTCATAAATGAAGCTGTAATTCCGTAACATATTAGCTTAAACACCTGGAAAAGTGAGATAAGCTCATTTACCATGCATTTTACCCACAATTGTTTTTTTACACAATAGACTTTTTTTTTTGCCTTTGGAAATCTAAATCTAGGTCACATCTGGTAGGAAAAAAGACTCCTTCTAAGCAATTTATTCACAAAGTGGGAAGCAGCTGATGATCACACCACTGGCACCTACATTTAATATCTGTTTAAATGAGATAACCAGTGCCTTACAGCAGCTACTGTCTTAGCTCCTCCAGCTTCTCCATTTAAAAAAAATAACATCGTTTGTACTGTTTACTGTATAATGTGATGGAACGTCAAATCCATGTCTGATGAAATATCCATTTCCCCTACTAAATGAGTTCAGGATGAAAAACGTTAAGGAAGCAACATTCAATTCACTAAGCTGATTTTATTTTTTTATGGACTTCCTTTTTTTTTTTTTAATCAAAACGTGTCAGCATTCATCATTTGAGGCATCATGCCATAAAGTGGACACACGGATTTATGGATTGCTTTCCTGTTGTAGCTTTTTTGGGAAGAGAGAAGGAAGAGTAAAGTCTAAGTGAAGTGCAATATTTTAAGAACACATTCTTATATCACTATCTCGTTTTCAAGAGAGGATTCTGAAAGTACCAACTATATTTTACTTGTTTCTTCACTTTCTCTTTCTGGAAAGAAAGCAAATTAATGGTCAATTTACATGAAGAGATATTTTCTGAAAAGAGAATGAAAACATTTCCACTGTTTCTTCCCAATTTTAACCAGGATATTCTAAGATGGAGAGTACTTCTGAGTGCCCAGAGTTCCACTTTTGGCCTACATCTTCAAAACTCCTTGCCAGGAGGAACGCCAGAAAAATCTGCCAGAAAAGGTATAACCATCAATCAAAACATATCTAGAGCTAATTGCAGGAACCAGGTTCTTTGGAAAATTCTGGCTAAGGTACTTTGCATGAGTGCTAAATCAGAGAAGATGATGTGCTGCCTGTCCCTGTGTCCAGTCCCACAAGAATATTAGTTTGATAGAAATACACACATACTGTTTTGAATTGGTAAAATCCTTACTTTGTATGAATAAAGGTAACAAAATCTCACTCTGTGTTTTATTCAATACAGATGCATAAAATTTCGCTATAAACAGTTCTATTTTTTCCCTGTATCATATGTAAATAATTTTGTTAAATTCTGTATTGCTGTACTCTTCACAGCACTCAAAACTGTAGTAGATATTTAGAAGACATCCAGAGCATGTTTGTGCAAAAAGCAGCAGTTGAGCTGAACTTGGCCAACAGGAAGCAGTGAATTAAGTATGATGCAAATGGTAAGCTATATGAAGGACTCCAAAGTTCTCTTTTAAATCTAAAACCCAAGCAAGAAAGAATGTCAAGGCAACAACAAGTAGTGTCTTTTCAGATGCAGCTTCTAAGACTGGTTCCTTCTAAAGCCTATTCTTCATTATCTCCTGCAGGCTACCCCACCCTATCGGCATACTCATCATGCCTTCTTAAAATAATTTTGGCCTTACGGTTTCATTCCTTTCATTAAGGCTTCCAGTATTACTTTGGGGAATTTGAGTGGTAAACAGTGAAATTAAATAAAGACAACCATTCACAGAGAGGTCTCTCTGCTATCCAATGTGCTCTATCTCAGTGTTGTGTCTCTCTTTAGCAGCTCATAGTCCTCACTTCAGTGGGAACAGCTACCCTTACACTATGCAGAGGAGATAATATCAAAATTGTATTCAAAGCACACACATTTTCTGCATATGATGGAGCACAACTTTTCATTAAATGCCTTCCATGACACAAAGCATTACTCTCTGGGCAATCATGGACAAGGAGGTGAATCCACCACTAATGTAAAACTTCCAATGAAAGCTTACACAAGAAACGGCACAGAGCTTAACATCAGGACACACAAACTTCCACATTGGATCATTTATTATCCAGTTGAGGAATCATCTGAAATTGTCTATGAAAATAATTGTAATGCCACTCCAAGTTAAAAATAGGATAAAGCTTCTCACAGTGATGGACTCAGCCTTACTCACAACAGAGGTTGTCTTAAACTGGAAGCATGATGTTTAACAAGCCTTTTAAAAACTCCTATAATTAATTATTATAAAATAATATTTTCATTATCTCAATTTTCCTTTATTTCCATTCAGCAGTTTATTTATTCACTGACAGAATGTTGCTCCATTCTTCGTGTTAGTGGTTTCCAAAATCTGTTTGGCTAAATGAACAGAACTTGCCGCCTTTCACCTTTCTTGAACGTTCCTTGAGTCTTTTAATATTAGAAATTTGGGACTAACTTTCTGCATTTTATTTAATGCTGCTTACTCCTTCAACATACCTCAGTTTTTCTACAACTGGATTTTAGAAAATTCCTGTGTTCTAACCCACTCTTCATTCCCCTTGGCATCCTGTTTGGTTTTATTTCAACATCAAATGGACACTGGAAGCTGTTTACAGTGCAATGTTTACAGTGAAACATGCATCCCTTTCTTCAGTGCAGTGTTCAGCTTTGAACCCTTTATGACTCAAAAGCCATGCAAATTTACCTCTCTTGAAGTCTACATAGCATTTTTGAGGACTGGAAGTTGAGCTCTTCATTCAGTTTGCTTTTGTCCCACTGAAATTCTTCATAGTCCTGTGTGAATTTTGCTAACTCAGGCCATCTAGCATCATAATCAAGAGCTGCTGTCCCAACACTGACTCTTCCATGCATTTAATCAATGTACCATGCAGCATTTCATATTAAATCCTAAAGTGCATTAGCTATGACAAGCAGTGTCACTTCTCCCTGGTTTCTGTCTGATAGGTAGATGTTGATAGAGTGATATTTGCCTCTCACCTCATAATTCCTTTTTAACTTACTAAAAACCCATATCCACACAGCAATTGCACTGGCACCAAGGAGAGAAGGGTGAGCTGAGACTAAGGGGACCAAGACAACTTGGGGCAGTAGTTCTGAAATTCATTGTGCCTCCTGATAAACTGCGATGTCCATTTGTGCATTTATTTTTGTTTGTATTTTTCAAGAGAGATTTGGAAAAACGCTATGGGCAAGCCTCAAAAAAAAAAAAGTGCTGTGATTTCTCTTTTACTCTGCTGTACTGACAGATGCCTAAAATAGAGTAAAAAGTAATCTTTCATTACAGAAACAGTGTTACCTTTACACTATTTTATCATGATGATCTAGTCTTGGTAGTTTATTTCTTTATTATTGTCGTTTCAACCACTTTGACACAGCAATTTTTAATTTCCTTGATCACCCTAGAGCCTTCAAGAATATACAGCTACAAGACTAATTCTATGCCTCCAGTAAAATATTTGTATTTAATGTAAACAGGTCATTAAATTGATGCCAACAACTGAGCTATGCCCACTGCATTTTCCTCACAACACTGGACCTAATGACTTTTTTTGGAATTTTTTTTTGTTTTGCTTGTAAGTTTTTGATTCTACCCTTGCATACAGATGACTGACTTCAAGCCTTGCACAATAACCTCACTTTTGTTTTCTGAGACTGTCTGGGCTAGTGGAGCTGCAAGAATCAAGGCCAAACTGACACATACACTGTGGTGCACCTCTAGAAAGACAAGAGGTCAGTAAAGAGCATTGAGTGCAGAATAGCTCAAGGGAGCTGCATAGAAAAGGAAAGGACAAGATGTTTCCTGCCAGTTTAAAAAAGATTAAGGTGCTGACTTTGGAAAGTCTTTACTTTATGAAAACAAACTAGAGTGCTTCCTGCCAAAAGTGAAAAACAGAGATACACTTACAGATAAACCCTAAGGTGCTGCAAAACCCAGAAAAATATTTCCCCAGACTTCTTGTGCTGAATAGAGTGGAAGACAGTAACATTGCTTGGTGCCACACCCTTAGATATTTACTTTTCTAGTACATCTCAGCAACTACAATTTCCCTTTTAGTCACTGATTTCCCATTCTTTGTGGCCCTCCCTACAGTAGCATTTAAAATGTGAAATACCTGTTTTTTTTCATTTAGAAACAATGGCATTCAGCTGGCCTATGACTTTTCCTCACAGGTCCCATTTTATTCTGTACTTTGCAAGACCCGGTGATAGTATCTTTAAGTATTACCCATGAAACACCTCAAGACAGTATTTCACCTATTTTTTTACTGTCAGACCTATTCCATTAACTTTTTCTTAATATTGGAGTCTCCTCTGAGGTTTAGTGATTACTCTGCCAGTTCATGGCATCTTACTTCCTCTTCAGAATGAATACTGAATTCTATTCTAGTTGCTAATATTTAGTGTCTGCCAGAGTTTGATTCTTAAATTACTTTGCGCAGTAAATTTCTATTTCCACACCATGGATTAGAAGACTGGGTAAAAAAAATTCCTCCTCTCACTTTGAAGAATTTCTAGCTCTGCCAGCTCCTTTGGTGGAAAATTTCCCTTTCCTTTCTCACTCAGAAGGCACAAGTATTATGTTATCATCAACCTCAAAACTTCATAAAAATAATCTCTTATAGGTAGTTTATGGACAGAAAAAGTTACAGCAGAATACTTTCCTAAAATGAAAGCTAAGCTGAATGAACTGTGCAAGCAAAATAATAACTATTTTAATTTAGATGCAAGAACTATTTTATTTTTCAAGAACAAAGAAAATGTTTTCCAGTAAAAGAAATGGACCTCCACCAAAGTGAATAAAAATTTTCTCTCCTTTTCTCTTTGTAAATGAACAAAGTTTGGACTTTCTTTTCAATATTTCTTTCCTCAAAAAAATTTATTTAGAAATGACTGACCATTTTGCAGAACAGAATGACCCTGGCTCAAAAGTCTAGGAGCTGCTGGTTATACTTACAAAGAGAGGGGTAAGATTAAAGCTGTTACTAGTAAAAACTAGCTAAAGGTTGTTTTGTCTAAAGCAGTCTTCAAAAAATCCAGATGTTTCTTCTTCTATTTGAGTCAACAAATAATCCCTTCCATTTATTAACTAGACCAGTCTCATTTTATTTCTCCCACTCAAGGCTGACCATAGTTCCTGCCGTTTGTCCTTCCTTACTGAAGCTTTACGCTCCAAAAAGGCACTTTCGTGATAAGCCACTTGCATTTCACCCAGAGGTGTTCCAGTGACTGATGTAATGGCTAACCTTACAAGCCTTTAAAGTAATAATACAGTTAGTTCAGATCATCCTATTTTCCAGTCAAACTTGAAACTAACTTTTTGAGTTAGTAACTAGCCCACGAGTTTTTTATGCAGGCAGTGAGATTCAGCTATCACATCTCAGCAACTACTTCTGAGTTATTTCACAGAGCGAGTCAGGAAAATGAAACATTATACCCCTGTGTGACAGCTGCACTGTGATAAGGTGGCAGAAATCATGCAAAATGGCACAAGGTGGAAGGGAGGCAGAGAGGTATGATGCTTCCTTGGAACACCCATCACTAGGATCCTATTGTCCCTGCCACGAAGTGAGAAGACTGAAAAGATCAGAGAACTTGGCTTTAAAGACTCTGCCCATGCTCTCCAAGGACAACACAAATTACAGAGGCTACTATCATTATTATTCTCTATTATTTGTATGATAGTAGGAGCTAGAAGCTGTAAATCAGACTGGGAGCCCCACTGTGCTAAGAACAGAGCAGGCACACAGAGCTAAGCAATCTTTGCCACTAAAAGCACACTGCCTAGCTGAGCTAGGCTAGGTAATAGGCAGGTGTAGCAATCACAGAAGGAAAGGGGAGGCAAAAACCCCTAAGAAGATGCATTTTCAATACCCAAATAATTCTATCCTTCCTGCTCTTTTAGCTAGCTGGTACCAGCTAGCTAAAAGAGTCTCCAGTTCAGCATTTCCAGTTCGTACCACAGTAGAAACAGATCTTCAGGAGTGAGTAGAGGGACTGACTTTTTGTTATTATTGATGATGTTGGTTGGAGTGTTTCAAGGAATGAAACAACATAAAGATTCACAAATATAAAGGTAGGAAAAGCAGAGTTGCCAAAAACAAAGGGCTGGGATAAAAGGCAGTATGACAAAGTAAGAAAGAGTGCTAATGTCTGTGGTAGTGTGAAAACAGGTGCTTCACATAGGTAGGTCCTTTTAAATGTCAAATCACCAACAGAAAACCCAATCCTGTACCACAAACTGCAAAACACACCTCAATAGGGCAGCAGTGCAAAATGTCCTATTTCCTCCAGAAATTTCCTCAGCGTTTCTTCCCTTATCTCACCCATAGCTTCAGAAAATGGTACCCTCATTTTTAAATCTGAAGCAGCATTACCGATGCTCTGAAAGACAAGCCAGTCCAACAGGCTTTTATTTCAGTTTCAAGTTCATTTCAGATGCCAGAATTTGAGCCTGTCTTGGAGAAGACCCAAAACACATACAGATCTGTAGATGAAATTAATTACCACCCTGGCTCTTCTGTTTCTACTGTAAGTGACTGGCATTCAGCCCTCATCTGCTAGCCAGCATGTATTCCGCTAACAAAGTCTTTATTTCTCCTGGTAGAACTACAGCTAGGAGAGAGAATTCTTCCTTGCCATCCTCATTGTTAGCTTTCCAATCAGTGCTCCTCACTCTCCTTCAGAACTGCAGGGTTTTGTCCATATGGTGGAAGTTATGAGGTGTTGTTGGGCAGGGTACACTTTGTGCCAGAAGGTGGTTTTGATCAGTATTTTTTCAGTTTTCTTTCTCTACCCCATGTCTTGAATATATTAGTTTTGCAAATGTCACAAGAGTAAGGTCTATTTACTTCTCTTTTTACAGTATTTTTTCCTTTTGGTTCCTGGTTTCTTTTGGAAATGCTCATGTATAAACTGCTTTTTCTAATGGCAGAGACTATGTTTTCCTTCTGTTTTGCTAAGCACAGGAGCCATTTAAGTGTTGAAATCAACGCAGTCTGATTTTCCCTCCTACGATGTGCTCACCAATCTATTTTTTTAAAGTCTGGAAAAGAGGGCAAGCAGCACTTACATTTTAGCAGGAGTATTTTCTTTGCACTTTATGATCATCATCACAATACATATTGCTGTGTACAGATCCTCTTTTCCTAAGAAAAGTTTTCTGTACTTTATTAGGACAACCCTATTGATTTGGTATATTTTTTATTTGGTGGTTTTTTAAATGCAGGAAAAAATAGACTTGTTAGAAGGTCTGTGGTAAGAAGGGAGTATGAAAAAAAGGCTCTGCTGTGTAACAAAAGTTATGAATTATTAATTTTGTTTGTGATATTCTTTAGGAAAATATAAATATAAGTGACAAAGAACTGCATGAAAAGACATGCAAAGAACTATTTCACTGATGATTTAACTGACTATCAAATGAACTGTGTCTCTCACTGGTGGATGATTCATGTTGGTGCATGTGAGCAGGAAGACTTTTTTGGTTAAACATCTGTGTTTCTGGTTGTCAGGAACAGTAACATTCTTTATAAAACATGCCTAAAACAAATGAAGTTCCCAGTTTGACATGTACCTTTTGGTCTCATCTCAATCTATTTTTAATAGGATGTTAATCCAGACTACTTAAAACTGGATTTTTTCTGGAGACTGTGTTTTTAAAAAAAAAAACCTACTTAAAAGAAAACAAGCAAGTAAGTCTTCATAAACAGCTCATTTGCTCCTTTGAAACAAAGCCACCAACCTTTCTGCTAGCTCTTCTTTGCCTTTTTATTTTAATCAAATAAATTTAAATAATTAAAATTCGTAAAAATTTTCCTCTCTAGTGGGCACCCAAGGAGTTGGAAGCCCTCATTCATTCTGGAAAAAAGCATAAGCCCTTACACTTTAATAACACTGAGATCATTAAGGGATGTTTAAAGCACACTCAATAGCTATACCACAACCAGAAATTATTAACAAGTCTCAAATATACAGACACAGTGTACCTCCTTCTTGGAAATAAATAATTTGCTAAGGAAAAAAGACAGAAAGTCTTTGGAACTTTAAGCTTTCAAATGGCCCTAAAGGGTACTCCCACACACTTTAGTCTATTTTATGAAGAAAAAAGGGTAATTACATATTTATAAGTACTCACTATGTGTGGCCAAAGAAGCAGCCAAAATGGTGCACATCACAGACCTTTATGCCAACAAAGGGAAAAGTCATGGCAGCGTATCTGAACAACAGACCTTGCCACTGAAATAAAAGCTAAAATCCTCTTGAATTCTGTGGAAAAAAGAAACTGGGCTTCTTTACTAACTGCTCTCTGACTACACAAACACAACAATGGCCAATATGATGAGACACGAATTTCTAATCAAGGTTGACTGATGAGTAATGAGAATATACTTGCATCAAATTAGCTGTGTACATGTAGGTCTCATATGGAATAAGGATGAGGAAGTCTGAGAAAAGAGGCACCAACAAGGGCTGAAACTGCAGGTGTCTCAGTACTTTGAAATGCAGGACTTGTTCCCAGCTGATGCTCTGTGGAAGAGGTCCCACTTGCAGACACCAGAAGTGCAATTGCATCTCATAGCCTTGACTACGAGAAGTCACAGAAATACATAGTGTACAACAAGAGTAGTCTTTAGACCTAAACATTTGATTTTGTGGTTCTCTACACAACCTCAAACAAAGAGTACTCAGGGTAGTAAAGTAAATCTCTCAAATTAGCTCTAAGGAAATGAAAGCAGTCAGTCCAGATTGATCCGGTCTATATGTAACACATTTTCTAAACTAGTCAGCACCACTTTCAGGCCATCTTTATAGAACAAGTGGACAATTTATCATCAACCCCACCAAGGATATTTGAGTTTCACCTACTGCTGAGGGAGACCTCTTGTTGACTCTCATGCTTTCAACAAGAGACCTACTCCTGAAAGTGCACTGAAACATGACAAGAAATATCAGACATCACTGAAAGTTTATTTCAGCTATTTTCTAGAAACAGGAAAGGTGTGGATTTGAAGCCCAAAGACAACTCTGCCCTCTTCAGAGGAGATAAAATCTGGTTTCCTAGTACTCAACAAGGAAGGAAGACATGAAATCAGATCACAGTAATGTTTCTGGAGCTGACCAACTCAGGGTGAAACTCAGCTACAGAACTAGATGCTTCTGGCCTGGAGAAACACAGCTGTTTAATTTTCCATCCTTGAATGCAAAGGATCACATCCAGCATGAACATGGGAACAAGCAACCTTAAGCTATGGGTAAGAAGCAACAGAGTGAGGTTGTCACCTTCTGATCTTGCTATCAGCCAAGGACTTAAGCAGAAGAACACTAATAATGAACAGTTACAAACAGAAAGTCAGTGAAGGCACAATTACTTTGCCACTAGGAGCAGAGGGACAGAGGACAATGCAGTATAGGTATCCCTGTGGGAGGTCTGAACACGCACGGATTTTTTGGCCTGTGCTGCCCCTGGCTCACAGACGAGGTGACATTCCTGGTGACTTTGATTACCAGCCTCTGTTCACACTGTAATCCTTACAAAGGATTCTTCAGAAATCCTTCAAAAACAATCGCACTTGGAATTTACTTAATTCACTACCTCCATATTTTCTTGGAAGAAAGCATAACACACTTCATTCTACTAAGAAATAAATGGAATTATAAATGTAATAATGCATGCAGAAATGTAAAAATATGTTAATGATAAATCTGTAAGAAGTAGGAAAAAAAGACACAAACTTTTTTTCTTTTAAAGCATTTCAGAGTCACACTGTTTTGGGGCAGGAAGGTCAGCTAAAGGAACTGGAAAGGAGAATCAGCACAACAAAGGAAAAATAATTCCACAGAATTCTAGACCTGTCTTTGTGCCAATACAGTGTAGCAGTTCTTTTGTTCACATTTCAGCAATGTTTTGCTAATAAAAAAAAATATTCAGACCGAAAAAATGTTGAATGCAACAATATTCTAGTACAGGAACAAGAACAGACTAGGCCTCCTCTGAATAGTTACCACTGATTTACATTTCATTTTCATATTATTCCTGGAGGTTTTAGGGGTTAAAGAAAAATCTCCACTTGTCCTATTTGATTAAGAATGCCTTCAACAGTCTTTTCAGCTCTTTTCACTTTTAATTATTGACACATTTACTCATAAGCAGAAGCAGTCTAATTCAAAGACAACATACTGAAAAGTGCAACTATTTTACTTCAAAAAAGTTTATAGAATACTTTGCTTGCTTCTGACCAGTGACAATTTACCATTTTTCCTCTGTTTCACTTTGTGTTTCCAATGGGAACTCAAAAGATTAAACAGAACCTGACAGTACTTATTTCTCCTCTTGACAGCTTAAAACCATGCAAGACACTGACTTCTGCTCACTTTTATGGAAAACTGTGACTCAACTTTCATTTGCACAGGAGTTTTCTACATACACAAAAACTTCTTAGTGCTCAACATTATCAGAAAATCAGATGAAGGAAATGAAAATTCAAATTTTTTGAAAAACAAAGACTTGAAAATGCACAGATATACTCAAATGTCTTTCCTAGACCTCTGAAATCATTGGTTCTTACAGTCAAACTCCCATTACTGCAGAGAAGGATATTTTCACTACATTGTCTGAAGAAGAAGGTGTTAAAAACTCATCAATAACTACAGTAATGGCTTGCACAGTGTTAAAATGTTACTCCAAGCAGACAAATGTGGCTGAGATTTTTATTAAGATTTCAGTTATTTCAAGGAATCTAAACTGAATAAACTGTTGAAACATTATTTTGCCCAAGATAGTATATTCTGTAACTTCTGCCTGAAGTTGACAGAATTACTCTCCGTTGCACTACGCCATTTAACCATAACATATTTGAATGTTCTCCTATACATTAACACAGAGGTGATCCATGAATTATTGCCTTGAACATTTTTTAAACTCTCCAGTGATACAAGCACCAGATTTGCAAATTCCAAGAACTACAGATTATTTTACCCACAACTGGTCCCACATTTTATTTCAACTTAAAATTGTAATTGCTTAACCTTTTATGAATACAGTCAATAACTACAGATGGGAAACACTGAAATTCGCAGGGTTTTTTAGTTAGCAATTACATCTCTGAGTTTCTTTGTCTTCCCTGTCTTTTCTTAGTTTTTCATTGTGGTACATACAAAACACGTTCTGCTTCAAATGTAAAAATCAGAGGCACAGGTTTTTTATACAGAAATGAAATAACACACTATATGACAGCTATGCTTTAAAAATTACCTACCGGTATTTTTGGTTTGTTTTAGGTTTTCTGCTTCTTTTTACATTGCTGATGTTGAAACAATTTGAAGTAGGTGTGATAGTGACCAGTACCAGTACTACACAGATGGCAGACATTCCTTCAGTTTGTTAAGAATTTATCCTGGTCATTTCATTCATATCATTACTTTCCTGACTGGGTTTTATGCTTCCATCCTCTGTGATGATATTAAAGAAAGTGCCCTCTCCCCCAAGTCCAACCTCAAACAGCCTCACAGATATCCTAACATAAAGATTACGCATTACTAAGAAAATTATTTTTCAAGCTAGGATTAACCAAACAGAAACATCTTTAGTGGCTTACGTTAAATTTGGATGTCTCTCTTCATAGAAGAGATATTAAACACTGGAAATAATATTTTTCTCTGAGCTATGTACTGGAATGGTCAAATTTCCAGATTGGTTTTGTACTTGGGGGATGTAACACAGCTCCTGCAAGGACTGACTATTACCTCTGTGGCAACCAACTTTTAAACGCATCTGAATAAAAGACAAACTGTTTCTACAGTGCAAAACATACCTAATTAGGCTAATTTTCCTTCTTAAAGGAGAGGGAAAGGTTTTAAGTCATGGGATCTTCTCCACCTGTAACACACTGACTGACAATACAGTGCCAGGACAGCTGAAATACCCACACCTCCTTGGCCAGCCACATGTGTCAATGACCAGAGCAAAACTGCTGATCTGAACCCTGCAGTTTATCCTCCCTATCCTCCTACTCATGCAGGGGAGTTGGAAGGGTCCCACTTACAGAGAATGTTAAAGGAACTATTATTATTATTATTATTTTAAAACATTAAATGGAGTACTTAATATAACCAATGTAATCACACTGATAAGTGACTTCTCATCAGCTTGGGTTCTCTATCAGGTACAGATGGCAAGGGCTTATCTTTGTATTATGGGTTATTTCACCATTTGTAAAATGTTATTAGCATTATTTTTAGACCTTCTTTGTCTTATTGTTTAACTTTAGCTCTTGTTTGGGTGCTCTGTGGAAAATGCACTTATGCTTAGAAGCATAGATGCTTTGGCTGCACTGTCTTACAGAAAACCTGACATTTGACTCTGTAATGTACTAGGGAAAATAAAAGGGAGAAAAGGAAACAGCAGCTCCCCTGGCACTCCTGTATCCTCTTAACATTTTCTTGTAACTATACTGTTTTATAGATGAAACTGTCAGTGCAAAAATGACAAATATAACACATAAAAGAACAAAAATGGGCAATAAATCACAAGTGACACTCCAGCCCATTGAAATGCATTCAGCCGGTGCTGCAGAAAGTAGGAACATTTCCTTGTTTTGCATTCTGCCCAGCTGAGCAAGAGGACCAGAATCCTTGAAAAATTGGTACAACAATTGTTGGGGCCTTCATGTAAAAACAGGCTTAGAATTTCACTTTGGAGAGTCAGATCCATTCTCATTCTGCTTTCCTTGTCACTTGACCTTGCAACAGCACTGTAATATGGCTTTGACATTACAGCACACAGGTGTTCATTCTCCCCTGTATAACTATCCACAACTTCCACTAATATAAATGTTGTCCGGAAGTATCATGACAAGAATAAACTTCTAAAATGGTGTATTGAACCTGCAGACAGACAAATCTGCACATAAGTTATTACAGACAGCACTCTTGTCTCAACTAGGAAATAGTGGGTTCTACATTGCCCAAAATAGCACTTCAAGTTTCAGCATGTCAGAATACGTCTAAATCAATATTACATGGTTCATGATGGATAAAAAATGAATGTGAATGTCTGGCCAGCCCATGTTGTTACACCTCAGATGCATTGTAAAGTACAACAAATGAGGTAAATAGCAAAACACTCCTTCTCAAATTTGTGCTGTTGGTTTTTGTGTTAATAAACAAACAGTGTCTTCAGTAATGCAGTACAAAACTGGAGTAAATCCCTTGCTATAAAAAAAATCTGATGAAGTTGTGATTTAATCAATCAAAGATTTCTGTTTATTTTTTTCACTTTTACAGTGGAATGGCTGAGAACAGAATGTGACCCAGAACACAGCAATAAATCTTGCTATGTATTGAATGCACACCTGAAGAAATGTGTATATTTTATTATGGTGCTAACCTCACAAGGGAGAAGAAACCAATTGAGATTATTTTATGACTGCTTTTAACTTGTTTATAAAATATGCTGATCATCTGGACCTTAATATATGCAGGGTAAAAATAATTGAAGTTTTAAGCTTTTGCCCCTATCTATTAAAAAAAACCAAAAAAACCCTTTCCCAATTGTATTCGCAACTTCACAAAACTTCCACTCGATCTTGTTGTATTTGATTTGAACCAAGAATTTCATGTGTGAAGAATATACAATACAGAACTCTCTTTTCCAGCTGGAGGTGTAATTAACAATGGGTCGTAAAAAGGGCGTTCTATGGAAATCAGTCTTAATAATATCCAGTGAAGTAGTGGCTGCTCCAATAAACCACAAATGGAAATACTTTAATTTAAATATAAGTAGCTCAGACATATTTCAACAATTAAGAAAATGCCTGAAAGAATGAACACCCTAATCATGATTCCAAGCATGCTATTTTATCAGAATGTGGAGAGAACAAAACATATGAGAGCCAAGTGAATACCAAATATGGCCAATTTAAACCTATTAGATGAATTGTCTCTTACGAAATAGTGAAACAAACTGCAAATTATTTCTGTCTTTCTCAAAAAGATGGATTTTTTAATTCAACTTTAAAGTTAAGATCATACAGTCACATTTGCATGTGGCAAGTATTTTGATAACATTCTACATGATTTCAACTATGTGTTAAATCACATTTGTTATGAAAACATGGAGACAGTATCATGAGTACTGCTATGCTTCATGTATACATGGTCTTTTTTCCTGGCACACAGGTGTAAGACAGTTAGATATTCTCCTTGCCTGTTGGAGGGCAGGGTCAACTGAGTGGATTTCAAGTAAGTTACTTTTTGTAAGGTAACACTGAAAGCTAAACACTATCTCCCAGATTTGAACTCCTTGGCTACTAAGTTATTGACTCACTGATAATAATGTATTGACTAACAACACTAACTTCCTTATTTTGACTGGTAAGAGTCAAAATCACAGAGTTGCTTTTGCACTAGGTTATCTCATGCTACAACTCAAGAATAACTACACTGTAGGTATTTAAGTGCAACTGCAAGGATAAGTTCCCTTTGCTACAGGCTGCAAAGGCAAATTGGAGTGGCTGCCGAGATATTTAGGGCCACAAGCTGGTAATCCTATAAATGGAAGACCTATTATTTTTATATGAAAAAGGAAGGAGAAAAGAAGGACAAAGAGAAATTAATAATGCATTGTTTATAAACTGCACCAGTAAGAGGCAAGAGGAGTTGATAACGACGACAGAGGAAATGAGTGCAAGCAGAACTGGCTTGAAAGCTGAGCTGTATTAGCATGATATTTCTGAAGAGGAAGACCTTTCAAATTTGGTAACGATATTCAGGAATGCAGCCAAGATTTTAAATTTTCATTATGCAAGAAGCATCAACTTCCAATGTAAAGAAACCCGAAAATGCCATCCTTGACCTTCCCACTGCTGGTTATGTATCTCCTCAAATGCTAAAAGACGAAAGTAATTTCTTCATCTCAAATGTAATTACTTTGGTTCTGAGCAAAGAAGTGAGGAAAAGGCACTGAACAGAAAATGCTAAGTGACATTTAACAGTTACAGCTGTAGGGCTTGTGGTAACTACAGTTAGAAACAGTCCTATACTTTTCACATAAACAAACCCTTTTATACGTAAATCCTTTCCACAGTCTTGAAATTTACAGGAGAAAAATGTGGGGACAATGTGCATCACTCCCAGCTCCCTCATGTGTGGTCCAGCTTCTGTAAACCTCCTTTAAGAAAACCTTTGGGTTCCTCATGGACACTGCAGATCCCATTACTGCTGTACTGCCCTGAATTTGAAAAGCCTGCCCTGAGGACTCCTAGACAGGATGACTCCCTAGAAAAACAGGAATTCTTGTTGCTGTTATGGGACAACTGTGTGGGCTGAGTGAGATTTCTTCACTCATTGTTGCAGTTGTGGCAAACGAGGAGGAAGATGTTTCTTTCCTTTTGAGCACAGATTCTTTCAAACATGAGATGGGGTTGGGAAGATGACCAGGGGATTTCAAAGGCTTTCTAATACATTTCACAGATAGCCATAAATGCTCTTGGCAGGTATAATATGATACTTTCTTTTTAATTATAGAATTAGATTCTGGTGGAACTTTTTTTTTCCCCAAGGAAAAGGAAACAAAATTCACAGATCTGATGGACAACAACGGACTGCCAATGCCACCAGTGACAAAGCAATGAAATACTTTGCCAGCTATCCTAAGCTTGCCATATCTCTGTTCTCCCACTGTTAACTACTATAGCCATCTCCTTCTTATGGAACAGGCATGTCTCCAGTGTTACCTATAGCTACCCAGATTTGCATTGAAAGAAATAAAAAAACAAAACAAGAGAAGAAAAACATTTCATCTCCACATAGAAAAATATGTAAGCTTATTTGAATCCTGTGATGAAGAAATCAAAACTTGTTGAAGTTCAAGGCTATGGAAGAGATCCTGTCTCTTCAATGCTTTATTTGAATTGTCAAATAAAAAAATAACTGAGGTATAAAAATGTATGCAGACGCAGCTTCTGGAAAGCAGCAGTAACAAGAACAAACTACTTCCTGGCATCATATGTTATTCTGGTTAGTTCATGTTACTACAAAATACAAGTATACATGCAGCAATTTTGTCTTGATTATGGATCACTCAGCTTTGTTATTATAACACATACCCCAGAACTAAAAGCTATAGCAGACATGTCACTAATCCTCTTATCTTAAGCTGAATCATTTAACTGCCTCTTATTGACTGTAGCAGTACCCAGATACCAGACATATGAAATCGTCCTCATCTCTCAGACACCCTGGTGGCAACAGGATAACAATGTCCTTCCCAAGGAACTATGCCAGTATTCTTGAAAAAGGCAATGATTTTATCATACACTATAAGTTGATGGACTAGGTTTACTTTCCCCTTTAGGTATTTCATCACACTCACTTCAGGTTCTAGAGTTTTTAAGGCTCTTTGGCTCCGTTTGAAAAGAAAAATGTTTGCAAATCCCTGAAAGGTTTTATGCATGTGTTTTTTTTCTGACAAAATGGATCATTTCCCCAGTTTCATAAAGACTTTTTGTTATATTCTGAACCATCCTTCAAGCCACATACAGCGTAATAATGGCTTCACTTGAGTACTGAATTTACTACGACAATTAGATTTTCAGTCCTTAAGTCTTGCTCATTCTCATATGTCACCTGCTAGGTTATTTTATTTTAATCCTAGAACTCACATATGACATGATAAAAAGGAATCTATTTTATTTCTTTAATTGCTTTCATATTGAAATTTTGCCAGAAAATATGATCTTCCCAACATTACACAGAAAAAAGCCTGAACCCATTAGTATTAGATCTTTGTCCTAACTTGCACATGCAATTCTTCAGACGAAATTGTTTAGAAATTCTAGTGTCTCAATGTAGTAACATAGGAAAAAATAAACAGGTACACAGATATATATCTATATTCAAACTTGCATTGAATTTATGGATAGAGCAAGACTAGATCTCTTTACAACATCAGGCTTGAAGGAGCATTCCACAAATCACACACATACAATGGGCACATGCAGTGGAGTCGTATGTACAGGGACGTGTTGGTGCCAAGCACACCACTGAATTTAATGGAGCTGAGGAAAAAATTATAAACAGAAAGGAACTTTTAACACAGAAAACTGTTTGTGAGCAGAGAAGGAAGAAACTGTCAGGGAAAAGGAGCCAAAGAAAATGAGACAGAATGGGCATGATGACTTGTCTGTACTTGAACATCTGACCTGTTAGTTGGTCGTCGCCTGCAGCAGGGGCGATGCGAATGTATGGTGTTGTAAGCTGA
Source organism: Origma solitaria (assembly GCA_013397895.1). Taxonomy (NCBI): domain Eukaryota; kingdom Metazoa; phylum Chordata; class Aves; order Passeriformes; family Acanthizidae; genus Origma; species Origma solitaria. The sequence continues at coordinate 2,073,475 of VZRL01004605.1, read as the reverse complement.
GTCACGATTATCGCAGCTAAGGCAAAGGAAGAGTTCCAGGTCAGCATGCATGAGGGAAAAAAAAGCCAGACTGAAGCTACGCCAGCAAGAAGAATCTTGGTCAGTACTTTATTGTCTGAACTTCTCACAAATAAAAACCAAAAAATTCCCACAAGTTCCTTTTCATCTTTAGTTTTTAGTTTGGTTATTCTGCAAGCTTTCGCGCGTGAATTTCATTCAGGAGAAGGACTCAAAGCACATTATTTACTGCATTTGAGGGAACTGGAGACTCTTTGGTTCTGCTAGTCTCAGCACTAAGCTTTCTAAGTGAAAAATAGCTGATTATCCAGATTACACTAGTATGAACTTCTCCAAGTAATTTGAGCTAGTTTCATTTCTATTTTCCTATTTCAGAATGCTACATTTTTCCTATAATTTTTTTAAAGGTAATTTTTTTGTAAAGCATTTTTGAGCTAGTTGAGATTAAATCTCCTTGTACCCACTTGGGCCACTGTTCTGAAAATGCACACACTACACAGATACTTAACATTCAATATGCAGAGAATGACCACTGAGAGGTGGCATGCTTTTAATTAGGTATGTGTGTAACTGTCTGAGGTCTGAGTTCCAAATTCACAAGAAAAAAAGCTGAAAACCCCGACTTGTTTGTGCCCCTGAAATATTCAGACTTTTCTGACAGAGCTAAAACAACCACTGTCTGCTACAGACAACTATTACCATGGCTTACATTAATAAAATCTGTTATTTCTTTGTTTTCCAGCAGTTCTATGATTGCCTCTAAATGGTTAAGCATGCTGTGATACATATATATTAAGGAATATAAAAAAAATTAAAAGGTCAGATCCAACATGATGCAGCTGGAGAATGATGCAAAGAAAAAATATTGGAAAATTAAGGACAAAATTATATGAAAGATCACTCATTTACATAGAACAGCCTGGGTGCTATTAGAAATGTGGCAATGAGAGAGGAAAATAGATCATCTACCATCTGCAGACAATTAAACTCAAAACTGCTGCTGCATAATATTTTGAAATATCCCTCTGCAACACTGAAATGCAGTGTTGATAGTAGCTTCTAGAGTACTGTTGCTATTGGATTTAAAATATTATAATATCCTTTTCTCTCTCATAATTAATGAAAGCCTTCCAATATTGCAAAATTAGAACAATGATGCCTCCCTCTTGAGGACTGCGTTTCTAGGAGATAATCAAGATGTTTCTATCCAGACAGTGTTGTAAGTCGTATCAGGAAATATAGTCTTAATATAAATCACAAACCACCACAAGGTTGATAGTAATAAACTTGGAGGAGTTTTGGAATGTTTTCAACTTAGTCTGCTGAGATTTTACAGTCATTTAGCTTGAAGAAAGAGTAGGAATATGAAAGTCATATTTCAAGCAATATATGACAACCTTTATTACCACTGGTAGAAAAAGCTATTTCTGATTTTTGTTTGTTTGTTTGTTTAATTATCTTGTCAAAAATAATGGGAGTGGAAACCCTGCAGTCTCCCCATTTGTATATACACCAAATAGTCACAGAGGTCCTAGAAGCCTTTCTCTGCAGAAAACTAAGATCAGAAGACTCCACATCACAATAATACGCTGTCTGATCATTCAACTAACAAAGACAGTGGCAAAGGCTTCCTTTGACTTTATCAGAAGCAGGAGAACTTTCAGTTCTACAAAACCCAATATTCTCATCCTAATTTACACTTGTAACCACTGCAATCAGGATTTTTATATGATCTCTAAAAGAACACATTTAACAGAGGTCTCATTTGTAAAAATGTAATGGTCATAAAACAAGATAATTTTTTAAAAGGGTACAAATTGAGGTTGTTTAAAATACACTTGATGGAATGAGAAAGTATTATCTAGCTACTGACCCACGACACACATTTGACCCAGCAGAATTAGGCTGTACTTTTCTGGAGATAGGCTCTACTCTTCTAACAGGAGGCCTGTCAATATGATAATTTGCTATCTGGTGCACTTGGTTTCTGATAGAGGAAAAAGGTTTAATGTCTGCCAGTTGAGCACATGTTTGACAGTAAAGCACATGCATTATTTCTGCTGACATCAATGGGAGGGAAAACTGTACTCAAGATACAGAAAAGTTCTGCTGGATCTGGGATGAGAACACTATATTATAGTTACATATTTTTACTTTAACAAAAAATAAAGAAGCGTATGGTGGGCTGTTGCGGTGGGTCAGCCCTGTGCTGCCTCTGCCCCCTGGGCGGACGCTCTGCTGCTACCCATATTGACTCCGCCCCGGGATTGCGAGAGGCATGCCCAGGATCCTGGCTCCTCCCATCCTCCTAGATCCTTCTCCACCGTTACCCCTCCCTCCTGCGTTCGGATTGGTTTATGTATGCTCGCACTACCCTCTCCCTCTTCCCTCATTGGTTGTCCCTTTCCCAATATAACCAGCTGCCTCCAGGCAGTCGGGGCCATTTTGCCAAGCCATTCTGCCAGGCCGTTCGGCCTCACCATCTGCTTGGCGGTGGCCCTCCTTCCCTGCTCTCCCTCCTGATCACCATGAACCGTCTACCCCAATAAAGGAGAGCTCGGGGAGGAGCATTTTCCCACCACCCTTTGCCTCGTCGGCCTCCTCTTTATTTTCGACTACTACAGTGGGCCATGGAATGAACTCTGCATGACAGTGATAAAACCAACTCTCAATGATCTTAAGAAGGTCTTAAGGGCTCCAACAACTTTATTATCTGGAGGTGAGATAATTAAAGGGAATATAACTAGCAAGTGATACAGCTCTGCTTGTGACATGTTCTGAAGTCCCATATTGGTCCTGAGGGCAGACTTCAAACAGGCTAACTACATATCCTGAACACAGACAATGAGGTGGCTTGGCCAATCTCAACTGGCTCAGTGGAGCATCTTGAAAGTGTTTTGAGTGACCTTGATCCTAGGAAGGGCTCCTGATGAACTCTGGGCAATCCTCAAATTCCATGGGAATGGAATTGCAGAAACTTTCAAGAAACAAACAGACAGTTGCCTGCACCGTCATGGTGGTTCTTCAGGTTATGTTTCATGAAATGGGCCTTTATCTAGTAAAATACTTACATGTCTACTTTAAGATGGAATAGTTGTAACATAGTCAATGAGATTATTCTCTGTGCTCAAAATTATGAACATAATTAATTGACTTGATTAGGGCCTAGTTGGTCAGAGCATGGTGCTAAGAACACCAAGGTTGTGGGTTCAATCCCCACACGGGCCATTCACTTAAGGGCAGGATTCGATGATCCTTGCAGGTCCCTTCCAATTCAGAAAATTCTGTGATTCTGTGAAAGCATATGGTTTCCCACATATGTAATAAAATCTAGAGTATGTCTACTGATTCCAATGGCCTACACAAAGCTGTCGGTATTTTCAGGATCAGACCTTAATTCCAAAGAAGACTGCACCAGTTTTATACATGAATGCCTAAAACACTTCCTCTAGCTTTAAAATCCACCAAACTTGAACTTCTGAAGATAAGAGAAGCCCAGATTACAAATATTTCAGCAATGTTACTAGTCTGTGAAAACTAGATGTTGTACTGGGGAGCGTTCCCAATCTCATTTGTCAGGAGCACTACAGCACTACAGTGCATAAATAGATGGACATAACAAGCACATAGAGCTTAAGTAGCTTACTGTCTGGTAGCTACACTGTAGTCACAAAGCTCAATGAAAAATGGTGCAAGTCTCTAAGAAATCCGACAGAGTTGTTAGAGCAGCCTTCGCTTACTGGGGAACAGACATCAATGCTGTAGTGAGCAGTTCACATGGGTTGAACAGAAGGGGAGGAGCATGGGCGAGGACAATTTCATGTCTTGTCCCAGTGCAGGTACAGTGACTTCTGACCTGCAGGCATAGAGCATTTTTGCTACTTTTTTCTAACCCAGATGTGGGAGGTCCAAAGAGGGCACAGAATTCTACTTTTCCCCTAAGTACCTCTGCTAGATCTAAAGGGAAAACCTCTGTACAGACAGTTATTATGAATACCATATTAAAATACGTCATGGTCTCCCTTTAATTCTTTTAGTTAATACAGATTAAAAACATAATACAAACATTCAGCTTAAAATCCTGGAAATCAGTGCTTTACTGAAGCCCCCCAAGAAAGTTCTGCACCAGGGACTATGAATGCCAATCAAGGATACCTCTGGTTTCAAAGTCTTCACAACAACCTCTCACATTGTTTTATTATGAAGAAATCTGAAACATGCATTCAAAACAGAAATGCAGGGAGATTTGTTTAAAATAAAACCTGCATTTTTCACGTTTCCAATGCCAAATGGGTTAGCTCAAAGTAGCTTGTTGCTATGGGAGCTATTCCAATCCACAAAGTTACCTTCACTACTCAAATAAGAGAGTAAAAATTTTCAATCAGTCAAGTAATTTAAATAGTTGAATATCCATCCGTGATTAGGAATAAAAATCTTCAAATAATTTAAAATCCATTCCTCTAATCATCTGTTATGATTTCTGACATAACGTAGTTCACTCTTGGTATCTCTGAAGCTACTTGAAAACAATACAAGATTTCACTTGCATCTGGAATTAATCTCTCATCTACATTATATTTGGGTTGAGTTCAGACATTTGAAAGATTTCTATGGTTTAGTAAGCAGTCAGTTAGTAAACTGAAATTAAAACGACTTCCTTTGGTTTGGAAAAGAAGCCAGGAATCAGACCAAAGAGGCATAAGAACATATTCGTCACGTTAGGGAGTATTCAAATTTTCAACAGGGGCAACTTTATGCTAACATTTCTGTTACTTTTAAGTAATGACATTGTCATTTAGACTTAGTGGTGGTGATGGAACTGTGACGTCTGCATGTAAAGGAAATCATGGTGGAATCAGTTCCATTATGGACAGTCACTGAGACAAGCACGATCTCCTGTAAGGTGCAGTGGTATGAAGCAGTTTTATGCTCTTGCCAGGTGCCCAAACTGCCAGGTATTACCTGCTCCTTCTCGCAGCAGCACATTCTTTCCTGCTCCTCTATTACGATCTCCAAGTAACTACTATTCCATCACTTCTTTTTCAGGCTTTTGAGTTGCCACCAGCTAGAGGCACTAAAAAGGTGAGACTACAAAGATAACCACAGACAGATCTAGCCCCAGAGAAAAACAGAACAGCAGCATGTGTATCTTCTCCTTTTTGAGGACAAAACCTATAACCAGCACTGTCTCAATTATACAAATTTGTCTCACAAATGGCAGTATCACATACTGACAGTTGAATAAATATAGCTGATCTGTACCACTAAAATGAAGAACATGATTTCTCCACTTCGCTTTCATACAGCAATTAAGTTAAGGTAATTGCTTACAAGGAAGGGACAATTTTTCACTACGGATGTATAAGCAGTTAGTATGTACTCTGCAACTGGCAATTTTACAAATCTACTATATATGTGTGTGTGTGTGTGTGTGTATAGAAAGTATTTATTGTGAGATCATATAAAAACCCACAAAATATATTTTAAGAATCCCGTGTTCAAGTAGACAACCAGAAGTAATTAATACATTTATGATTAAAAACAAACAAACAAACAAACAAATTTCCTAAATCTCAGATAGGGATGCAAATGATTCTATGAAAATTCTGTAACATGTTTAGTGATGTGTTTTAGCAATATAAACACTTCTGGAAATTCGCAAAGACCATGTGAGGGAAAGGTCAACAAGCTGAAGTACAGAATACATGACATAATATAAACATACCTTTTGTGGCTACCCTGACGCAATCGATTTTAGTTTCCTGTGTCAAATAAAGAGGAAAAAGGTCAAATCTTGTGTTTCTAAACAAAGAAAGTCATCCACGATTCTATTCTTAATAGTACTAATAAAATTTCAGAGAAGAACGTGCCTTATTCTATATTTAACTGCTTATTAGCTAACTCCAAAGTGCATTCATAATATGGACAAACACTGCTTGGGTATGGTACATGAACATTTCACTTAAGATTCCTCTAAAAGTAGAAACTGCACAAGATATTCACAAGAGCATAAGCTAGTATTCAGCTTTTTAACTTTGGCAACATAATGACCTTGGGAGATTCTTCTTTTTCTTACAGAAAGTACAGTTTGAGGCATCATGTTAGACAATTATAGAAAGAAAAAATAATCAATGGTGCTTCACATTTCTGCACTGTCGGTGCACTGTGAATGAGGGACCATTACGGTTTCTGGCAGAAAACATTTCCAGGCTGTCAGCATAGACAGCCAAAGCTTATCAAGAATTGAAGGGCTCTGGGTAGGTCTGTCCAGGAAATGAAAAACAATTCCAGGAAGAATTAGTCTGATGAAACATGATCTGTGAGGATCTTTTTACACACTTTTCATTTCAGTTCCATCTACTTATTCTTCTTTTTTCTTTTACTTTGTTTGCAGAGAGGAACAAAAAAAAAAAGTGCTTTCTAATTCAATCAGGGCAACCAAATGAGAAAGAGATTGATCAAGATGTTACAAACTAAGGGAATAGGACTGGACACACCAAGGCCCACGTGCTAAAATCCACAATCAAGTTTGGCTTAAACTTAACAAAAGAAATCACAACGTTTTCCTGTTTAAAGCAAGAAAACAAAAACAAACAAAAAGGAAGAAAAAAAGTCAGTCAAACACAGTCACTGGACAGCTTTTAGCTAATAAGACAGAATGATAACATACTACTTTGCCTGCTCACTACTGACAAAATGCATGTTTTTCCCCTCCTCTCTCCTGTAACCTTTAATCATTAAACAATATTGTGTTAGGAAAACTGCTATTTTTTAAACTCAGTGTGTTAAATTTCACGGTTACTTCATTTTCTCATTAGCAACTAAATTGGGCATCCTGCTAGTTGATGCCAATCATTTATTTACACACAAACACTGCATAAAATCACGCCTGTTGCAAGACTTACCCCATTGGCTCTGCTAGCAGCTTGAAAATAGATGCTGTAGCTCTTATGAGGAAGAAGAGGAGTATTCCAGAAACCACTGTAGGTTTTATTATCCCCAATAGTAAAAGGCTGAGCAGCTTGTAAACCATTGGCTGGAATCTCTGCAGCAAAGTAGTACTGGGAATTCAAGAGTGAGGCATTCTGGAAATGAATGGGCACCGGGTAGCACTTTAGGATTTCAGTTGTCTTTTTGGTCCTCCGTGGGCGCTCTTCTTCAACAACGATTTGATAGACACTAAGAGTGTAGAAAGGAAAGAACAAAAGAAACAGTGGCAATTTTAAGACTTGGGCAGTCAAACCATTCTAAAACCATAATAACATACGAACATTTACTGGAAAAAAAGACCTGTTAAAAGCAAAGAACACAGGAATAAAATGTCATTTTAATATTCAGGTGTATAAATTTGTGGCACAGATTCATGCTTTCAAATTCATTTTGTTTTGGAAAATCAAAATTAGCCATATAAGCCACAGCTTTTCATACAGTGAATGCACAGAGTATTTTCTTGTTCAAACTCTGCACAGAAAAAGCATGCTTAATCAGTGCTAAAATGTGGAATTAAGTATTATTTTGTTCACCAAAGTAAGCATAAAGCTACAGATTCACTTCTCTAACCTCTTTACCTTACCTAAATGAAATTAAATTAGTACTAAGATAAAAATGAACACATAAATTACAAAGAGACAAGGACCAGTATTTTCTTAACCATTGACATAACTGTTTATAAAAGCACAGAGAAAAGTAAAATTTCAGTGGCATATTGACTATTGCTGAGCAACTATAAAACTTTTTGATGGAAGTTATTATCACAAAGCAAAGCACTTTCACACACCCTATAGATAACCATGTTTTAAAACTTCTGCATTCTGCAAAGCAAGTCGGTTTGCACTTGCAGTCTTTGCTGCACTGGGACCTACAGAGAACAGTCCATCCCTCTCCACTGTAAAGGTGCTATGGACATTCAAACAGGAACAAAGAAATGGCAATTTCTGCTGTCTATGCAAACAGTGTAATCATTATACCCTTGCAGTTGCTGTAAAAGACTGAGTCAGTGCTTTTAAATTTGTGATGTGGGAAGTCCATGTCTCCAAAGAGGACTGGCTTACAAGTTTATTGCTTCACTGGGGACCAGTGATTCTTAATCAGTATTTGTCTCCTGGAATCTTGAATCCCAGTAAGCAAGTCAGTCTAGATAATTGATGTCAAAGTGGCAACGTGTCCACATTTTTGCGTATCATCTACATCCAATAACAAGTTATGATCTTTCAAGTTGACAGCTCATAAAAACCAGCAATCTCTCTGTAGGGTAAGTTTCTTAAAGAGGAAATATTCACAGAGTCTTCTGACACATTACCATTCCATCATCTGTTGGCAGAGGATTATGTTTAAGAAGGTTCTGCCCAAAGCACAAGGACACATGGGCTGAGCTTCTGCAGGACCATCTGAGTCTGGACTCAACAGGGTTTACTGGCTTAGTCATATCCCTGCACAGCTATGGCTACTCCCTTCTGAAAGCAAATCTGGTTTAGATATAAAGAGACAAACTGTCCAATGATAGGATGGATGGTGTTTTAAGCACCCTGGTCTAGGGGAAGGTGTCCCTTGACTGCATCAGGGGGTTGGACTAGATGATCTTTAAAGTTCCCTTCCAACCCAAAGTGTTCTATGATTCTATGACACCACAATTTTAGGTCTGCAGTGTCTTCATAGTTAAATATCACCAAGGGGCAGAAAATGCCAATTCTCTTGACCATCTTACTGGTTTTTTACCAGACTTATTGGTCATGCGCCACAGACTCTGTTGACTATATTTTTAAGATTTAGCATCTCCGGCAGGAGATGCTGCACTTCTATGCTCACAAAAAATGCCCAGGAAGTCAACACTGAGAACACAATAAGTACTTCTTATTCTGCCTGATTCAGACTTTCAACACGGTGGAGCTTCAATTCAATGTTAGCACACTTAAACCTGTCTGCCTTCATGAAGATGTCTACACATCTAAAGTTCTCAGAGAACTGAGCAGAAAGAGGGTGTCTACTTTTGGGTCAACCTAATTGCTTCCCAGGCACCACTGACCATACTAACTAAATACTCAGCTCATATCTAGACATCTAGAAGTGGACACCCAAATTTAAATGTTTTAATCTGATGCTGAATTTCATGCAGAAATCTAACCATGCATAAGTTCAGTACAGCCAGGGAGACAGAAATGTCCTGAGGGTTCACTTGAAGGCCTCTGTCTGTACATTTTGCAGCTCTGTGCAACAAAGTCTTCATATCAAGCAGAAAGATTTTCATTAGCTGATTAATTCCATGCTGAGTAGTGATTGAAGGTCATTTCACAGCAATCTTTCTCTGAACCTGTGAGAACTCATTTGTAAAAAAAACTACCCATGGAATATCTACATTTCAATCTTGTTTTTTTCTTACAAATCATTTTCTGACATGATTTTCACAATTAATTTTCTAGAACAAAATAGAGTTGCTTAGAACTGGGATTCCAAGCTGCTTTGAAGACAGCATGTTGCCTTCTCTAACTAATTTGCAGTGAGTCTACAATAAATACCATTTGCAAATTTAAATGGAGCATTGGAAAAAAAAAACGCAGAAGGTGATGTAAACATTTATTCTTTCAAGGTAGTGAAGCTGGATACCCTTGTCTAATACTGCAGCAAGTATAAGAATCCCTCAGTTTCACTAAAGCATGATGGATAATAAACTAAGTTACTTCTTTCTTGCATCAGGACTGAATATAAGAGGGACTTCAGACCAGATGAGGTAACATGAACTGTTTCAGTACTGGCTGACATGAGGATTCTCTTAATTTTTCACTCAGTGATGAAAGCTAAAGACTGTAGATATTTTAGAAACAAATCCATCATTAAAATTCTCTTTTTCCTGTGGTAAATCCGTGTTTAGTTATACTACCTGCACTACTCCTTGTATACATTTTAAATTCTTGCCATCTACTCATTTTCAGACACTTTAAAGAAAAAAGTAAGTTGACTGGAGCAATTTCAAACTCAAAATGTCTTTTAATCCTTACTCCACAAGACAAACTAGATTTGCAAGCATCTAGACCTCAAATCTATTTGCTCTTTAATAATTTAAGCACAGAAAGGTCAAACAACTCTTTTCCGTTCCCCTTCATCAAAGTCCAAGTGCTAATGAAAAATAATTAATCCTATCTGCTGGCCAATTTCCACACACTGCTGTTTCTCTGATGTAAATTAAAACATTAGGGGCACCTGGGTCAATGGAAACCTGACAGAATTTTACCAGTGATACTTTCCACATTTGTACAAATGAGATCATCTTGCTAATGAATTTCAGACAATTATCCCAATTACATTTATAATCCAAAAGCTTTCTCTAGTTCTTACCATTAATATTGCTTTATTTAATACGTAACAGCTGGATTGCCTACTCTGAAAAGGGTTCAAGCTTAGTGAATTGAGCTAGCACTGGACTACGACTCTATTATTCCTCTCATGTATTAGTCAGATTTCTGGCTTGTTTGAAGTTGAATTATTCCTTTTCCACACCTCTACCTTTCAGAGAATAAAGTCTTCCTATCTGTAATCCAGAAAATAAGTTCTGCACTATGATGAAAGGTGCCAAAAGCATATTGGCTATTGGCAGCATTTAGACTGATTGAAGGAAAGAGATGTAATTTAAGTATAATTCACATTATACAGTTCTACTATAGCATTTCAATGCCATGGAAATTAAATACAAAATTTATTTTTATATAGACTGAAGTTCACTGTTGCATTGAGAAAGGAACACATGGGAATTATTTTTAACCTAGGATTCAAATGATTCAAATTTGGGAATTAAAAAAGGTGTATGGAAAAAAAAAATCATTTTTACACTGCTTTTTATTCTAACAATTCCAAACCAGTTCCAAATTTAAATGATTATGCAGAGATACAGATCTGAACACAATAGCTTTAATTTTTGTTAGAAATTAGACATAGCAAGTCTCTCAGATATTTATTGAAATTGGATTGCTTAAATTGGAATGGTGTGTTAATGTCTGATAAATATACTAATTTTTTTCAGAGTCGAAAAAGAGACACGAAAGCAGTAAGAAAACGTATTAGCATGGTAATAAAAGATGCTCAGAATACTTAGACAAATAACAATTTAAAAGAAGACTTAAGTATATATCTAGTCTTAAATGCATGAATGATCGGTTTTAGCAATCTCCTGAATCAGGACATCATTCCACATTACTGGAATGCAGTAAATAAAATTTTCATTAATCAAGTCTCATTCAAAGTTACAAAATAACTTTCCAAGTAGGACCTATTGGATACAAGAAAGGACTTCAGAATTTTTCATACAGGAGTCCTTAACATGTACAATCTAGGCATTTAGTAATTGAAGCTCCACCTCCACTAAAAGTAATTCCAAATTACAAACAAAGGGATAACAAGCTTGATTATTTCATTATTGAAATGTCAGCTCTATTTCGTCTCTGTGAAACAGTCTAGATGCTTTACATAACTGAAGCATTAAAGAAATTTTTGAAATTCATTTTACAGAAGGGAGACGGCCTAAGGAACTGAACATACACAAAGATTATCTGAATTTATTTACTGGTCTAACTGCTGTGCGTGATCCTAGGCAAGTCAATTAAATATTATGGGCCTCAGATATCCAGTTGTAAAACAAGAAGAAGAAACTTTCTTATTCTGTCTGGTCTGCTTCTACTGACCTCTTCAAATTCGTCTTTCTTATTACCCTTGAAAAAAGGGGTTCTTTTTCCCCCCAGGAAATGTACGAAGCCTGCAAAGCACTTAAGGTCCACTGATCAGTGTCCTGATCAGCTGTGTAAACTATTGGGCTACCTTTCTGGATTATTATGGTGACACTGTTGAGCCTAATTTGGAGTTTTCTGCTCACTGTAATAAGTTCATGCTTTATTATAAATATATAGAACTGGTACTTTTTATAGATCTTATCTTATAGATATTTGTGTATTTTGACCTGAATGCTTGCTTTGTTTTAATGCTAATAGAGTCGAACAATAGAATAACCCTTAATCTACATATTGATCATTATTTCAAGTATTCATTCCCACGGCCCTAGTTACCTGCATGCCAGAATTGCTTTACTGCATTCTTCTACTAAAATGCCAGTTCCAATAGAGGGCAAAATTAAGAAACCCAAACCCCACCCTGCTATCTCAGTTCTAGGTCCATGCAGAACCTGATTGCACAAACCATAAAAGTCTACAAGGTCCCTACAGTTTCAGCAAAACTTCTGTAGACCCTAAAAATTCTTCTCTAGTACTGCCATTTAGACTTTTAAAATATATCAGTTGTTTTGTTCATATTTTGCATCTAAAACTTCATATATCTTAGCTCATAATGTGTTATGCACGTTTATTGCCTAACATTGCTTCTTGAAAAGAAGCTCTTGGACAGTTTTTTCTATATAATATGCAACATAACTTCATCTCTGTCATCAGTTGTCTCTGACATTGTCACACCATATTTATATGGATTAACATTGGAGTTATTTATCTATTTCTTCATGCCCTTATATTGCACCAGATTCTTGTAATTCATCCTATAACTTCAAATTTTACAGTACTAGAAATTATATGTAATTATACATATGTAATGTACCTTGAAATGGAAGAGGGAAATTACTCTTTAAAGGACAGGAGTTAATAATTTATGCTTAGCAGACAAATAGGAAAAAGCTACAAGAAATTGCCACTAACTCTCCTCCTACTGTGCAAGAGCCTGTATATTTATCAGAGGTGGATTAAACAAAGGTGATAAACAGCCTCTGATTTATCAGGTGTCTCACCATCATAGCTACACAGGCTTTGCCAGTGGGTCAGGAGTTCTAGCAACACCTAATATATAGTGAATAAAATACACTCTGTGTGCAGTAATTTCCAATATAGGTCTGAAACCAGAGAACCAGCTGAAGAGCAGTCCCATCCCTCAGACCACTGTAAAATTTTGCATATTTTATCAGAGGGGGAAGCATACATGGTTCAATTGTGAACTAGAAGTAGGACTAGGGAGTTTTTGATTAGCAGGACAAATGAATATACCTACTCATGGAGAAGACTGCTCAAGGTAGCCCCCTCTATTTCTGGGACATTTTATTTGGGAGATCAAAAATTTTCTGGGCTTTATGCAAAATACAGTACTGTCCACTACAGCTTCTAAAAAAAGGTGAAGAAGCTTTGAAAAGTCCATTCTAGGAACATAACATTCAGATATTAAAATAAAGAACTTAGAGTGAAGAGAAATAAGCAGACTAAACAAGACCTCTAAATTGATACTGCTGTATCAATGCCAACAACAATGCCAACACATATTTTTAAAATAATATGTTAGTATGTAATTTATATAGGGGGAAAAAAGTGATTTAGGCAATACTGCAAATAATTTTCACACAACACGTAAGAGATCAAAATTCTTGTAACAGTCCCATTTAAGCACTTGATGTACCAGTGTCAGTGGTGTACTGCCTTTTTTTTTTGGTGAGCAAAGGGAATCCAAAATCCTTATAGCTTTTTGGAGTGAAGGGAGCCTTAAATCCTTCTAACTTTTTGTTTGCATCTTTACTTGAAGCCAGGCGGTTCCATGCAAACATAATCTTTGGCAGGTTTCTAACTCTGTGGAACAGTTGTTGTGTCACAAATGTAGGAAAGGTGCTAAGTAAATAAAATACTTTGTGCTAGCAGCTTGTTCAAACTTGAATGGAATGATTCTATTTTCACACCTGCCTTTATTTACTAGCTTTGCAGGTCAAGAGATGAGTCTGGTTAGATTCTCCAAGGCAGGGCCTGTCTTCATTCTCAGGAAATACTATTATTGGCATTTGAAATTTCCAGCCCATGGGGAAAAATCAAATTCAAGAAATTTTTTGGAATCAGACCTGAAGTGAACACAGGAGACTAATACTATCCAGCACCTCCATTGTCATGCAAGAAGCCCTGTTTCTCAGATCAATCATAGCAGAAATACCTAAACGGCTGTAAAGGAGGAGATAAGACAGCTTAGGTTCAGTCCCTAGAGATACTGCCAAATGTAAACTCTCAGGTGTCGTAATAAGCTTTATCTTCACAGACCCAAGTCCATGGGGGAACAGTATCTGGTTTTTAATGTAAAACTCCTAAGCTTCTTTGTGACTGCCCAACTCTTTTGTATGGACAGTCTCAAAGACTTAAAAGTCAGCATTTACAAAGGAGATTTTCTGGGAAAAATACATCTGAGCAAACCTCTCCTTAGCATTCCTATGGTTTTATACAGAAAATCCTGACAATTTTTCAAATGGAAAGCATTATGCCACTGGAAGTTAAAGACATTTTGCTTGTTCTTTTCTCCAAGGACCTTCACCAGGGGAGGATATGACAACAGGTTCAATTCCCTTGAGAAGCAAAACATTTGCTACGTAATATCTTAATTGCAGAAGAGACAGGTTCTGAAAGTGGTAATTAAATGGCCACCATAAGTTCATAATATATTTAAATTCTTTTTCCAGACACAGAAGAAATAATAAATTTTGCTTTTGCAAATCTCGACTCCCTAGGATTTAAGGGACACATCACAGCTTTGGCTCAAAAAACTCCTAGAAGAAAACATGCAAGGAAACCTAGACAACAATGTATGCTCCTTCCACTTTCCAGGGGCCAGATAAGTGTCACCTAGTCGTGATGACACTGGGTGTTTAAATTTTTGCCTTATTTCCTTGCACACAGATTCATTGCTTAAGAGAACCTAAGCACACTAGTCAGGGGTAGAGAGTGTCCAGCAGATATTCAGTCTTGTAATGGCAGGCAATCATACATCATTCACTAAACGCTTCTGAAATGTTTCTGCCTTTAGATTCAGTTATCACAAATGACAATCCAAAATATAGTTTTGTTTTGTTAGTAGAGAACAAGAGAGAGAGTAAATAATGTTTCAAGGATTTCACTTTGCAATTCTCTGTTATTTAGCAGGACAATAAAGATTGCCAACATGTAGGCGGCAGTAGATAAACTGTATTTGGTTTTACAACATATAGCCTGCTGATGGACTGCCATTTTAACTTTGTCCCATCCATCCTTTGCAAAAAATCAATAAATTCAATATATATGCTAACCTACACTTACTCAAAAGAAGTATTAGTTTACTATTGAAACAGCATATTAAAATTTGTAAGAACCATTTGCCCAATACATATATAAGTAGTGGTTAGACATAATGCCAACAATAGTGGCACAAGACACTACTCTGCTGTTAATTGAGATTTGTGAACTGGCAAGGGAATCAAAACTGTTCTCTCAACCCTCCCAACCCTCCTAATCTTTGATGAATATTGATGAAATGATTTTTTTTCTCCCTAGTTATACCTCTCCATGGCTAATTATTTCTAATTATTTAAATGCTGGTGCCCAGCTAGGACTTGGGAGTGATACTACTGCACTGGCATACAAGAGTGACTGTCATAATTACTACAAACAGGATGACAAAGATGACAGCATGCAACTATGTCTTCACACCTGTTATGTACATTTTCACACCAGAAATTCCCTAACCATCAGTTTCCCCACCCCTACTCTCACAGGGACTGAGTACTGCTCTATACTGATATGACCAATTTGCTGTGACACAATGTATTAGCAACTCTGCATACTTAGAAATAACCCCAGAATTCTGCCTTTCTTTTTCTTCTTTAAAGGTAATCATATACATCTCTTTATTATTTTGAAGAGGAAGTTCTAATTATTGTTTCTTCTGCTGAAAAAAAGAAATGTTCTAAAATACTGCAGGCCACAAAAAACCCCCTATGATTAGAAACACACTTTTTCTGAACCACCTCTAACTTCAGTGTGACTTGCGCTCTCCATACTTAATATAGATTAATGTATTTGGCTGCTTTTTCTTCAAATTCAAAAAAGTCAGGAAAATGTATAAATTTTGTATATAGTCTGTAGACCTGCACAGAAAAAAATAAGTACAAAATGTAAACAAAATTAAACCTACTTAGAACTGTTTCAGAAGGAGTTCAAAGTAGTTTTCTACAGGTGTAAGTAATAGAATACAATAGAGCATTTATATCTGTAATTTCTTTCAGCCATTAAAGGTGTGTTTTCTGGACAAGAAAAAGATATCTTTGACTAGAGAGCTGCCCTAATATGCTCCATACCTTATCTATGAGATCTGCCTACTAAATACAGGCTGTAGGTGACAAGCTAAGAAGGGCACCAGAGATTTGGCAATGTTTTTTGTTACTGTTTTTTTCCCCTTCGTTTTTTTTAATATAGTTGGGTTTTCTTCCCAGAAAAAAAAATAAATGTTTAGAATGACGAAACTGTAAGCATACATTTCAATAGTTTTGTTTTTGTTTTGTTTTTTTTTTTTAGATATGCAACTGTGCATATGAAAAGAGAAAGAGAAACAAAGAGAAAGACAAAACAAAACTAGGAAAAAATTGAAATATTCAAGAATACAAAAGACAATACAAGGTAGGAATGTAGAGAAGAAAAGAAGAAAATACAAGAACAGATAATGTACTGAAAACAGCTTGACATCTATCATCCTGCTTGGCAAATAAGACGTGAAAATAAAAAGTAGTAGTAGGAAAGATAAAATTAAAATGAAGTCTATTTAATATAGATATACTTTAAACAAAGCATTTTTAACAACTTACAGTCAGCTACTTTTTTATAAATTACACGCAATAGGTTTGTAAAAGGGGTTTGATTTCATAGCTATATTATGAAATCAAATACCTTTTACAAACAAATTGTGAATAATTTATAAATTTACTTTATTTCATAACAGAGTTGTGAAATCATGTTATATATTTTCATAAGGTTGGAGGGAAAATTGTTATCCAAGAACGACTGCCTACAAGATCTCTTTACACTCACTATGATCTGCTGAGTATTTTTTTTAATTGCTCTACCAACTGATACTTGGCTTCTTCCATAATTAACTCTGGTAAAAACAATCTTATAATCTTTTTGATAGGTATGTCACCATAAACTTTTTGGCAACCAGAAAACATCTCTGCTGACAGCCCTTTCATGTTTATGGGACAAGAACATCCCATTTACATTGATCAGGTACCAGGTCTTCTAAAGGCCATTTGAAACAGAAGATGCTTCAAAGCCTTATAAATAAACTAAGACACTCCAAGTTGTACTGCAAGAAATCCAGAATGTGTACCCAAGAACATGCTGTAATCCCATCTCTATTCCACACGTCATCTGTCATACCCAGCTCCCACCCTCAATATGCTCAGCTCCTTTTAGTATCTCCCAAACACTGGCTGGAAAAGAGGCAACACATGCTGGGCTGCACACTGGGCTTGCTGGGATGGGAATTGTAGCTCTCTGCTGATGGACCAAAGGAAATGAACTGACTCACACTGTAGCACAGCCTATCCTTCAGATGCTTAACTGGGTCTTTCACAGAGATTCCAAAGTATGTGAGAAACTTGCTATTTATGCAACATTCAGACTATTGCTTGAAAATTTCCAAGATGTGCTATATTAATAAGCGAAGGAAGGAACATACAGGCAGATGAACATGATGATACTTAAGACTTTTTTCTTAGGAAACCAAGAAAAAATCAGGCGTAAACTTTAACTTATTTATGTTTCAGAAAGTTTAGTTCTGATCTTGGACATGTAATATAGCACACAGAAGCCAAGGAGTACTGCCTTTCTTCATTTTAGCAGTGAAAAGTTTTATTCGTACTGAGTAATGACTCAGTCCCTCTAGGAACCAGATACTATTGATCTCACTCCACAAGGCTTTATGCTCTTAATTTAAACCCAAGCAGCAATATCACTAACTTAAATGATGCTGGTCTAAACTGAACTAACCTAAAGCTTCAGATCCTCCAGGGCTTTAGGCCAACTTCATTACAGAGCAGTACAAAACAGGGATGCCTCCTACTTTCTTTGTAGTCTTCTCACAACTTGGCTTTAAAATGAATGCAAGCCACAGATAGATTGTGAGGTTACTAATTCCACAAAATAGTCCACAGAACCACTATTCTGAAATCTTCTGGCAGTCAACACGGAAAACCTGAATAAAATAGAAGTAAATAATTTGCAGAGAGTGAGCTATACATACGGCTGCTTATTACAGCACTCCTCACCATTGCCAAGTTGGTCACAATCATACACGGGTATCTTTCCCTCTTTTTCTTTACAGTGGAAAAGGCTATTTCCATTTATTTGAACTTTAGATATAGGAATGGAGACAGCATGATACATTGACTTGCACAAAGCTAAACATATTGTCCCTACCCTGACTCGAAATAAAGCTGTGCTCTCATCTGCACTGAGCCTCAGGGCTGGGTCTTCTAGGATATCCTTCCCACCACAGTAAGACTACACTTTTCTGTAGCCAGAAACACCCTGCTGTTCCACTCCTGACCATGTGAGGAGGCTTGGATACTCTTCATCTCTGCACCAGACATCTCAATTGGGGAAGAAGGGCCTACTCATTATCCAAGTGACTTTGATGCATACTAATGAAGAAAAATAATTTTTAAAAAGTTGCAGGTATAGATTACAAGAGGCTATTTCTGCTGTTATCAAACAATGAACAAACCATTTCAAGTATAAAGCTTGCTCTACAGTATCCTGCTAGTGATCTGTGCTTAATTTGAGTGCTTTTTTCCAGCAATTACCTATTCAAAGCAGTGAGGGAAGGAGGATAAGGGTGAGAGTGAGGTGGAGAGAAAGAGGGATGCACAGGAAAAAAGAGACAGGGAGGGAGAGGCAGAGGGAGAGGGAGACTTCTGTGTAAAATCCTGCTGAGAACAGGAATGCCTGTTAGTCACAAGTTATGTGGGAAGCTTTTATAATGAAAACCACCGATCATCAAAGTTATCTATGAAACATTTCTCTCCAATCTTGTTTACAGATATTTATACGATAAGACTTTCTCCATCTCTCCAAAATTTGTATTAAAACCCACCTTATTTCCATCAGAATAGCTTAGAGTAACACCCACCATCCCCTTGGTATGTAGTGTTGTGCAAGGAAATAATTTTGATTTCAGTTTAAAGGACAAATAGCAAGTCAACTTAGATGTTCAGATTTTTATATTTGTCATGCTGTGGGGGTGTTTGTGCTTAGCAGAGCTCAGAGAACAGTGTGTAACTCTTAGTACAAAAAGCTTATGTCCTAAACTGGTCTTGCTCATCAAATATAATAATGAAAACAGGTAATAGTTTGTCTTGTGCAGACCATTTTTGTTAGATGCCACACGTCTGATATAGTAACACAACATTGAATATTTCAGTCTTGTAACTTTAATTTCTCTTTGTCCTGGTTTGATCAAGATAAGATCAGTTCTAAATTGCTTTGGAATATTAGCTGGGCACCAGGAATTTATTTTGTATTCTCTCAACCATAACTCATTACATGGAACTTGCTCAGCATCAGTAAGTCTCTATGGCTTTTGTGTGTGTATGTGTGTGTGGGAGTGTGTGTGTGGCTCAATACACTGCTGCTAGGCTATTTAGTGATAAAATCTGATATAATAAAATATTAATTACAGCTGAAAGGTTGGGTGAGAAATATGAACTCAATTACAGTCCCATATTGTGAACAAAGGGCACAGTGAAAAAATCCTTTAGTTATAGATGTTTGGGATAATAAAAGAACAACTAGAACATTAGACTCAAGCTGAGTGCTCCCTAAAAGGCCACCTGTTATTAATCTTCACATCAGGCATAGAATTTCAAGTAAATTAGGTTAAGATGAAAGATTTTTGCTGCCAATTTTTTTACCTAACTAATTTAAAGATTTCTTTATCTAAGTACTTTTTTCTTTGATGTCACTGCAATTTAGTAATTAGAAATTTGTAACAAGCAAAATGACACAGCAATTGTAATTGAAGGTTAGATATCATACATGGTATGCAAAATGATCACCTTATATGGTGGCAAGAACTAGCAGCTCATTCTGGAAGTCTTCACTTCAGTCAGATTGCCAGTTTCTCAGAACCCAAACGTAGTAGATGTGGTTATAACATCTTAGAAAGCCTCTTTTTTGCTTTGTTTTTTTTTCAAAAAATACCAGCAGTGGAATATAAGTTATTTTAAGACTTCTAAATACATACATTTTTGTTCATCTGTTTGATTTACCCAAGTGTGAAGTCAGATGCACTACCAAAGACTTAAGAGAATGTGACCAGATTGCAAACAAGCACAACTGTGATCCGAAGTTAGTCCAAATCAAATAATATGACCTTGAAATCCTATGCTTAGTAGCGAATCATAAGAACTAAGAAATCTTATCTATTACTGCAGGCTAAAATGTGCCATTAGATCATAAAGTAAGATTCTCATTTTCTGAGGAAATGTGTTCTCTATTAACATTGTTTTCTATTTCAACAAACTATGGCAATATATTTTGGTACCAAGCCAGAAAACAGACTTTCAATGAATTTACATTTATGATACTTGGAACAATCCAAAGACCATTTCAAAGCTTCTTAACCAGCTTTGTGTTCTTCGCTTAATTTCTTTTTAAAAAGAACACAGAAAAAGGAGAAGTTCATAAGTATGAGATAAAAGTATCTTGGTACAGCAAGCCAAGTGCTTTTATAAGCCAATATTACACCATTTAACTCACTAGTTTTCAGGTTGCCAAGGTCAATTTATAGAACAACGGGAAAGCATGGTAAAAGGAGTAAAGTCTTGTCACAGTTAAAAGAAATTAAAGAAAGCAAAACTGTCTAAAATAATTTAGTCTAAAAAAGAATGAAGTTAGAGGGGATCTGAAGGAAATTTTCAAAATGGAAAGCCATGTCAAGGCTGACTGATCCTTTCATTTCAATCTGTCACAGAGAAAGAAAATGCTGATGCACAATGGTACTGAAATACAGATCAATGAGGAAGAAACAAAAGAAAATTCCAGGAGTCTGAACACACGCGAACCAATATGCAACAATCTGCGAGATCACACAGCCCATCTTACCAGAATCAGAAGTATCATTCCGGAAAGTGTATGCCTGACTTTCTGGTCCTCAAAGACAGCTCACTACTGCTTGAAAATTGCTTATGACTGAAATGCAAAGATTAATTACAACACACCTTCAGCTCCCGCAGTGGTTGATGGCACCCAAACCATCGATTCCACCTGGTTCTATCTGGCTATGTGAGGCAGGATGCAAAGAACAAACAAACTAGGTATTTTTCTTATTACAGAATATTATGCAGTGCTGTTACCCAGTCGTCACAAATTATGTAGAAAATAGATCTAGCAAGGTCTGAATGACTAGTTTACTTGGATTCTCAAGAAAACAGGAAAGGCATTTCCCACCTAATAGAGACAATCCTAGTTCTTTAAGTCTACATGGGATGAATGTGTTACATCATTTCCACTAAATAGTTTCGAGACTCAAGCATTTGTTTTTAAATAAATACTATACTACATTATTTTCATATTACAGTCTTCACGGTAGCTGGATATAATACAATAAAACACTCTACTGGAATTAAAAGGAATGGAGTAATAGAATAAAGCAGCAGTCTTCATGCAAGAACCTGCCCGAGTAATTTCTACTTTCAAAGAAATCCAGGGCCACTTGCAAACAAGAGATTTCTTCCTCAATAGCCATGAAGATCAGTAGCTACACAAAGTTAAATTATAAGAGTAATGAAAGAAACAGCCTGAGAAATAATGTGATGTCCTTAAGGAATAAAAACATTCCCTCGGGTCTAAATCCAGACATAAATGATAAAGATACACTACTGCTCAGCCTCTTGTATTCAACTCCCAATTTATGTATATTATGTGTGTTGCTGCCTCCTAGAACAGTGGTTTTCGTTCTGCTCTCCACAAACTTCTAGAAAATGCAGTTTGCAAAAGGGAAGAAAAACACACACCTTATGGATTAAAATCACAACAATAAGATCTGCACATATGCTGCAGTATCTTCAGGGTTTTATAAATTAAAAAAATAGTTCTATTAAGAAAAACTGATTACAAGTAAGTGATACTCTACTTCAATATTTTCTAGTAAACAATAGACAACTACAATGCTGTGACTATGTCCTGGTGAGTGTCTATGAGGTGCGGACATTCCGCAAATATACCAATGTTCATGTGCATAACTACGCCCAGTTGCAGAGCTTTTATTTATGAATGTAAATTAATATGCACACGCAAATTGATCAAGGAGCCTAGATATTACACAGAAATTAAGAAGTAGGAGTTAGAGCTGGAGATCAGCTAATGGATTAATAACACTGTTAACACTAAACATATCCTACATCTTCTACCAAGCTGTGCCCTGGAAATTCAATACTGAACTGAGCTGGGGAAATAAGAAAATAGATGTATTAAAATGAACAGTTTACAAGTAGAGGGAGAATGCTTATTTTCTCCCTTTATTCAAGGATGCTCTGCAATCTGCTGGTTTGTGTACAGACCAGGAAGAAAAATATTTGCTGAGGCAGCTGACTGAATACACAAGCCAATTTCAACAGGTTTTTTGATTCAAAGCTTGAAAACTGTTTACTGCTCATTAAAGCACTCACAGTGGATATGAAGTTTTTAATCTGTTCAATGAGGGGATACAATGTGGAGCATGGAGAGACTAGCTCAAACAGATCCACTACAGTCTTTTAAGATGTGGTCTCATTTGTCCATTTTCTCCTGCCAGATGCTTTGTTTTCATGGGAAAATTGGTGGAAAGCAGCACATGCCTGTGCTTCAGTTGCAACTGCAGAAGCCAGCATTATCACTTAAGCACCCAAAGCAGGCACATTTTCTCCTGCCGGCTCTGCTGGAGGAGAGCAAGACCACAGCAAAAATAACCACAACAGAATTCTCGCCTCTCAATGCTATCGTCTCTTTCCACAACTTAAATGCAGTGTGGGTTCTGGTCCAGCAATTTGGAAACGGAGATTACTGTGTTCATTTTCATTCTTTCTTCCCTACAAAAAGGCTCTGCAGGGCACTTTAATCAGCAGTGCAGAATGATGCAGGCAGACACAAAAAACAAGTCAGTTTTTGTGGCATCATCCCCAATTTTTCAGGACTTCTGTGGATAAATACAAGGCTGACCTTCTATTCTGTCAGTGAAAGTATAACTCTTCCTCCTCCCTGCACTGGGAATGACTCTGGTAGGATTAGGTGGCATAGAAACCTTGGCAGCATGACATTGTACAGCTCTTCCCACAGGAAATCTGGCTGTAGATAAAAGATTCTGCACAGTTCAGGATTAGCACAACTGTTAAATACAGATGAGATTTTGGCCTTGTGCTTCTACTACCCTACGAGGCTAATCTTGAAAACAGCTTCAACTCTAGATGTGAGAATAATGTTAATTCATCTGTCCTCATCTGATTTCCCCATGGTACTTTCTCCCTAAATTCAACATTTTTATAATGCCTTACACATCAATCCTATCGCTCTCTGAGGCTATTTTAGGCTGAGGCATTTATGCTGCTCCTGACTAAAGAGTTGCTGCTTTCAGTTGTAGAGCCCAGTAAGTGACTCTAATGTTTCCTTGTGTCTTTTAATGTAATCCAGTTGAGCAGATTAGCTTTTACTTAGCAATGCTTTAGAGTCATGATGCCTGTTGTAAATGCCAGTGATTTCCTTTCCTACTTAAACGAACAGCATAACAGAAAGTTTTCATGTTAATATTCAGTAAAATGAATACTCCTTCAGCCTCAAGTGTGGGGAATGACAGTGTTTCACTTGGAGTGCATCTATAGCTTTTCTTCCTCTTTCCATGTAGCACTCTTTATCCTTTTGTTTCTTTTAACATTACTTAGGATCAAATAAAAGCATTTACTTGTTTGCTTGCAATGAGTGATCAAAACACTTTAGTACACACAGAATGGTTCAATCAAATATTATTTATACTGAGAGTCAGGAATTGCCCCAAATTACTTTGCTCTGGAAACCACAGTCCTCCTGCCATACATTAAAGTATCAGCAACAGAATCTTTTAAAATGCAGCCAGTTAGTATTTGCTTGTGAATAAAGGGCTCATACAAACTTGCCCAAAATGCACAATACTGAAGAAAAAATCTTAAGGACAATAGCAGTATGAAAATGCACCACTGTCAAAGAATCTATAGAAAAGGCAATTAAAATGCTACTGACTACTACTGTGTTGCAACCCAAAATATTAGAAAAATCCTGTTGACTTTTGCCTCCTTGTCACTCAGACAACTGATCCATGTGAGAACCTTAACAAAAGTTTGTGCTCTTTTGGGGGTTGTCATGTACAGAAAAGCATACTTTTGGTGCCGTAAGTGCTGTATGACTTTAGCACCGCCTTTCTGACAGTTCTGACCTGTTTCAATTCACCACTGGGTAGAGAATTTATATTTGACCCATTTATATATATGCTCTCTCTGATCTGAAATTGCTCTTCTTCCCCTCTGAAGTTTATTCCTCTGATGCATTTTTAGAAAATAACCATTTCTTCTCTTGGTCTCAACTGGCGAGCCAAAAAACATGGCAAGTTCTCTTGGCTCCTCCATATGTAACACAGGTTTTCCCCGATCATTTATGCCAAAACACTCCACTGCTGTAGTGCCAGGAAACTGGTATTTCTTGGTAGATCAGAACTAGGCATAGGAGTTCACATGAGGTCCTGCCAGTGCCTTGCACAAGGGTGTTCATAGCTTGTCATCTTTGCTGGAAACTCCACCTGCTGCGTACAGTCTATTTGCCTATTTCACAGTCATGCTGTGTTTTGATGATTCACAGTCATACTGTAAGCCATCCACACACACTCTCTTCTCCCCTATTATTTCCAAAAATGAGTCTCTATCTTACAACATGCATCCTTGTTATTAGCTCATAAAAGGCAAACTTTGCATCTCATCCTGAAGGCTATTCAGTATTTTCTGTGCAATGCTCCAATCCAAGGCTGCAGGCAGGATTACTGTCAAATGGATTATAATGTGTTATATTCATATTATAGATTTATAAACAAAACATGCAGAATGACATTCGGTCACCTCTCAGTTGATAATTCAGTCTTCACTATACAGCACAGTGAACATGTAATTATACCAGAGTCTCTGTTTTAGAGCTTTTATGAACCACTTAAAAATACAGAGTTAATTTAAATACTTACAAAAGAAAAGGAACTGAATCTTGAAAACCACCAAAAATATAAAGTGTATGGCATAGCTAGAGAACAGAAAGACTGATGTGCAACATTGCCAAGGCTTCAGCACTAACAGGGCCCAAGCACACAGGGCTTCCAGTAAGACCTGCAAGACTGACCTGAGTGCTTTTTTAGTCAAACAGGTGAATGAAGATCGAAAGTGACAACATACTTTTCACTCAGGACACCTAACTTTGGCATCCAGAACTTGAGAGTAAAAATACCAATGGGATTCAAACCTTCACAAAAACAAAAGAACTGAGGTAAGATGATAAGCTACAGTGGAAAATCTAATTTCACACAAACAAGGATATGAGAAGTGCACACACATAATACACATTAAGGTCAACCTTAAAAGCTCCCAAAGACAGCAATGTGTGCCTGACAATTCCTAACCACAGTTTGACAGGAGTTTAGAATGGGTCACTCAGCACTGTGGCTACAAACTAACATACAGCTGCTGTGCTACACACTGTCAGAAAATGATTTTAAAATGTCTCCACCAAGTACATCCCCACCTAATCCTGTTCAACAGCCACTGGGGGAAAGATAGCTGGCTCACAAACTCCCTCTTCAATCCTTCCACAGAACACAGTAAAATGAAAACAAAGCCCTGGCATACTTCAGTAAGAACAGAGCAACTGCATCTCTTTCTTATATTTTCAAGGAGTGATCTGGTTGTTCTGCATTTGAACTTAGGTATGTTTAAACTGAGTACTCCTTCAAGAATCAGGCAATGCAGTTAATTTCCAGTGATGGTCACAATTTGTTTATTATGGTCGCTACATTAAACACCTCCTTCTCTCACGGCAAGCACTCAGAAAGACATTTGCGCCCCCTATACACACTCAGTGGAACAAATCACTTTACAACTCCAGAGGGCTACTCTGACATGAAGATAGGATTGTACCTCTCATACTGTCTGTATGGAGTGATCAATGCAGCCCTAACAGAGGAACTTCCTAAACTCAGCCAGAAGTAGATGCTTTCATTTAAAGACATATAAGGCACTTTATCTAGGGCTCTACTGTATAGGTCTTCATCTGCTTAAGACACAAAAGTCTGAGCTCTTTAATGAGAGATGTGACAGTCATAGCAGCTTTTTCCACAATAATCTAACAACTCCAGCAGGTTTTCAGAAACCGGAGGCTGGGGTTAAATTCTGTTTTCAACCTGAGAGGCTTTTACCACACTGTCCCCACACCCCAACCATCTGTACAGCCATTACTGTGGTCTCCTGCTGAGGCTGGCCTAGCATGAAAACAAAAATACAAAAAAAAATCAGAGCTAGGAGAGCATACATGAAGAAACCTGTCTAATCAAATTGAGACTCCTGTTATTCTGTCCATTACTTCTGTTTTTATTTAAATGCCATCCAAATTATAACACACTGAAAGTCCCTTGAGGAAAGAATATGGACTTCAGGTCTCTTGCTTGCCTAAGAGGATCTTCAGGAACTTTGTACTTCTAGTTAGAGGTTTCTACTGCTTTACTGAAAACATAATGATACTTGAGAACAGGTTGGTGGCTCAGACCAGCTAACACCAAGCTGCTTAAAATCCATCTAAGCTATATATGCAACATTATTGTCCCTGTTATATCACTGGAAAGGTCCCCAGAAGGGCTGTGGCATCAGCCAGCTACCACTGTCCC
This sequence comes from Origma solitaria, assembly GCA_013397895.1. Lineage (NCBI taxonomy): Eukaryota > Metazoa > Chordata > Aves > Passeriformes > Acanthizidae > Origma > Origma solitaria. The sequence goes on along the minus strand of VZRL01004605.1, from coordinate 2,046,727 downwards.
CCGAACTCCTACATGCGAACCAGGGCCCATTCCCACATGGCAACCTGTTAAGAGGTCCTAGTGCCTGGGAGCTCTGCAGTATGAATATGCCCTGATTTTAACCAGCTCGTCTCAGTACAAGAGAATGGTACTGGGCACAAAAATTTCACCGGTAAATATGCACACCTAAAGTCTGAGCTCGAGGACGTTAATCTGAGCACTGAGCAGCCATTCCTCTCAGAGTGATCATGAAAAAATGACCCTGTTCTGTTCTTGCATACTCAGAGATTGATCTGTTCATTTTAATAAGCAGATTTAAGAAAAACATGTTTTATCAATTCTGACTGAAGTCGGCAGTCTAGAGCCAGCAAAACAAGTGTGAGCTCTGAGAGCTTATGATTCAGTAGTTAAACTGTTGCTGGACTTCAGTCTTCATGAGGCAGGCTGGAAAAACCCAGTGTTCCAAAGGATCTTAGCAAAGAACTAGCCTAGCTGAACTGGACTATCACGCCGTCAGAATGAGAGATAAGCAATACAGAGAAGACAATAATTAGGTATTTTGCAAAGATATGGTCTCCACTGCAACCTACTTAAGGTCAGCATGTAGAAGGAAGGTAAAAAAAAAAACAAACAAGAGCAGAGCCTAATAACAGTGCAGCAAAATTTTAAGTTGTTAATTATAACCGAAACCTGTGAGAAAGTAAGTTATGAAACTGAAAAATAATCTCTTCAGAGATACGGAATAATCTATAGTCTCTTTTATTCTCAAATTGCTCTAGCTTGCTTTATTTATTATGGATTAATTTCTATTAATTGGTAAATGACAGGTGTCATTATGTGCTGGGTCCTCAGTGACACAAGTTAGTACTGAAAGAAATCAAGGACCAATACTATTTTTACCCAGGGACTATGTGAGAAGTCACAGTAAATCACCATGGAAATTTCTGAACAAGCTAACAGGACATGAGAAGCTGCACCACGCATGTCCAGGCAACAGGTACCATAAATTCTAGCTCAAGTCACAGTAAAAAAACCAAGGACAAGTTCTACTGCGTAAAAAAAAAGAATTACAGCATTTTTATAGCAGAAGCAATTACTGCACTGTTCCCTCAATGAAACAGAAATTGACCCTTCTGCTGTAAATAATTATACTTGTTGCTGTAAAGAAGTGACAATTATGGGCATTAATAAAACCCAATCCCTTCTCTACCACAGATATCCTCAAACAAGTTTACTGGCTGCCTTACAGGTTGTAAAACTACGATTTGGAAAGAGCTGACCCTACAGCACACAATTCAGGCCTTTATGTTTACAGACCCTTAAGCAATAGAAAGGATGCACACAGCAAGCAAATCAAAGCATGGACACTAAGTTCCCTTCATGCTCTTTAGATCCTCTGGTATCACAGTATTTTGAAAGGCTGTATTTTGAACACAGCATTTCAGAATATTAGTAAGTGATAATGCTACTTGAACACGTATAGTAACATTATTTCAACATAACCATTTCTTTATCATAAATCCACCAAGTACCCAGACTGTTTTATCTGTGAGCTCTTGAAAGGCCAGAGTTCACTTTTTGTTTTATTGGGAAGCTTTCCAAATTCTGCTGATTAATATACACTTCTGATATTTCTCTTCTCAGCTCAGCTGTGTCTACACAGGATTTTCTTATTTCTTATTACTGCGTTACCATGTAATGCCACTGGGAATAGAAGGAAATTACAGTAACATGTTAGCATTACATAATGTGGAAGGCAGGAGTTGTGAGAGGACATAGCTGAAAACGCAGATATTGCAATGTTCTTTATTTTCATGTGCTGTTGCCATGTTTTTGCCCACACAGAACACTAACATGTGCCAGTCAGCATTCTCCCATTTCAAAACCCGTATGTTCACATATCCTGCACTTATAATTATACTTATGATGTCTGCCTTCATAATTCGTGCACAGGAATTGATGCTGCACTTTTACTGTGCCATATAGAAACTCAGACTGAGATACCAGAACTCTGAGAAGTGGATTGCAACTTTGAGGCCCAGGCCTGTGGCTACAATGTATTCATAACAGTAATGCAAGTGTCTCATGGACTTTTCAGGGTTATGGAAAGTATCCTGAAGCTTTTGTATTCACAGTATTTGAAACACTGCCGCTTTCTGAGTTCCAGATATCTGCATGTGTTTCCAAACAGCCTGGCTAGCTTTCTAGTTTTTATTTGGATTTCTTGATTGCCAGCAAAACAATTAAATCTGCTGATCTCCCAACCAAGTGAGTGATTTTTGTAAAGACAGTACATTTCAAGAATAAAGCTAGGCAGGCTTTTCTGGAAGGCTGTCTGTCAGACTGGAGGATCATGAAAAAGCTCTCCCAGGCTTCAGATGATCCCATTTCTTCATATGGAAACATACGAACAGTGCTGCTGACCTAACTTACGTGGCTCAAGAGTGCCAACACCTGCTGCCAGCCTACAAAGGAAGGGAGTGGACACAGTGACAGAGCAGAGACGATGGCCAGACATGCAGAGGGCTGATCCTCACAGCACTAGTCATGCTGAAGGAAAGAAATGAGGCCCTAAGACATATCCCTTCCGCCCTGCAATGTGTGTGGCAGGGATGGGAAGGCAACGGTGATCTCTGATTCATGCATAGCACGAGATGGTTCCGCGGGGAACTGCTGAATTATGAATCTTTGCATTTCAAGGTGACCCTCTCAGATTAACTTACTCCTTCCTACTCCTGTCAGTGGGTAGGAATTAGCTGTCCTCTGTAATTAATTTAAAAATCGTTACACTCTGAGTGCTGTTGAAATGGCTAAGCCACATACAGAATTAAATACTCCTCGGACTTGGGCTGACAAAAGTTTCTTTACACCATTTCAATTTCCTGTGAATCATGCTGTTCCTGTTCCAGGGACCATGGAACAACCATGGATAACTTTCACTCCAGCTGTGACAATAAACCAAGTATTTACATGATGCCTTTAAAGCTCTAGACTAGGCCAGTAAGAAATGTAAATCTCTGTGAAATTCAGGGCAATTTGAACATCTCATGATGTGTCCCTCCAATGAAGTAGTAGAAAGGAGTGCTTATCACTTGAGATAACATGTGTTTTGAAATTTCTGTAGTAGTTTCCAGTTGTACTGCAAAATACTTAATACCTTATTATGGCCTTTTGAAATCTAATATATGCTACTTCTTTAGGGTAGAGAGATTAAAAGTACGTTTCAAAATTAAGCACTTTAAGTAAAGAAATGTTTGCTTTGTTTTCCCAGTAGAGTTCTTACTCATGCAAGCTGTAGAAGTTGGGCAAACAAGTGATAAAGAGCATGCATGGAGAGTACACAGACCGCCTTCACTCTGGAACACTCTTAGCTTTCAAATCACGTAATTCACAGTTTATTTGCTTCGTTCTGCATGTTTTCATTAAGGTACTTTGAAATTATACCATTTGGCAATTGCTGCAATTCTCTCCCTCTCATCCTGTCTGGGCTTTGCAGCCCCAGATGCTGCTGGACTGATCCCACATACTCAGAGCAGGAAGTACTCTGGTGTCCCAAATGCCAAGTATTGCATCCACAGGGATTTGTTAGCTGACACATTTGGTCATCCTGTTCTTTCATTTCAGACTGCAACAGGAAAGTACCAAATTTCTGTGGTGTCTGTAAGAGTAGGAAGGTTGGCTGAATGGGCCATTAACTGGCCAGAAGAGTTTAATGGGGCAAATCCAGCTGGGACAAACTCTGTAATAATGTAATATGAAAAAGAGATCCTGAGGCAGAGTAGAGCCTGGATCGTCTTGCCTTCTTTCTAATCCATTTTGCTCCTTTCCCCAGTCTGCTCCTCACAGAGGCTTACTATCACCAGGTGGTTCCAGTGTTATTTGAGCCAAAATCTTTACTATTAAAGCTTTTTGAGGATGTGGCACAGAACAGCAGGAAGAGGGTGGTATGGGGAAAACATTTTACTGCTTATGTAAACAGATGAAAGAAGTGCAAATACTGGACCTTTATCATGGCAAGACTGAATAGAAATAGGTGCAACAAAGAAAACTTGCTTCTCCTGCTGAAGCTAAAAGCTTGCAAGAAAACTTTTTCAGAGGAGGTCACAAGAACCTTTTATAATGGAATGTGACAAACAATCTAAAGTTCTTTCTAACATAGATGAATATATAAATAGCACTAAATGCACGGAGTAACTGAGCATTACAGTTCTCATTCTGTGTGTGAGCCAGATCTTCGCAATAAATCAGCATTCCTTAGTTTAAGTATATGGCACTGACCAATTTACACATATGCAGAAAATTTGGCTCCAGAGTATTCTAAACTTTAGGCTAACTTGCCCTGAAGAAGTAAAATGTACAAAGGGCATTGACTTGGAAGAGTGAGTCCCCCGCCAACAGATGTTGAAGAGCCCTCATAGAAAAAATATTTGCATTTGTATGCTTTTTATGCAAATTATTTAAAACTTCACTGACTCTTAAATTCAGGTATCTGAAAAAAGAGACTATCTGCAGTAAGACATATATTACACAATTCCCACAGAGCCATCACCTTAAATTAAACATTTTTTGTTTCATTTAAGCCTTCCAAATTACAATCATTCTAAAATTCAAAATAGCTTAGCCAGCTGTTAAAGAAGTGCATACATTCATCATTACTGAACGCATTACTGCCTTAAACATATATAATTCCAAAATAATCTCCTTGAAATAAAGACAGCAACAGCCATAGAACACGCTGAACCTGAAATTGGAGACAAAGCAAGCAGTATCTGCTGTATGAAAAATCTGACAAAACACATTTCAATCATGCCCAGTCTTATGAATTCTAAAACAACCTGGAATGCCATTTGGCCTTCATGGTTCATATGTACTTTATCATTGTAAACAGAGCTTTTTTAACATTTCTATAAAGTCTGATTTTTGAATCAACATTTAAACAATCAGCATTACCCCGTCTCTCCTTTCATGTTGTGCTGGTTGTGTGCAGATTCTAAGTGGCATAAAATGTCAGGATTTTTCTTATTTAGGAAGAGAAACAGAATTTAATCATAGAAAAAAAGCTGGACTTCAGAATAACCTCAGTAATCAGCTTTGTTCTCTTGAATGGTAGAATTTTTGCTCTCCTTTTCCATCTCAGGAATTGAAGAATTTTACGTGTCATGGTTGATATGTTGATCAATAAAACAACAACAGTCATTTACACTGCAAGTTTAGTGCAGTTTCAAATATCTGCATTAACCAAGCCAGTAGCTGTAGCAGAATCAATAGACAAGGCATCTTGCCTAGTGGTGTGGATAAATGAAGTATGACTAAACTTTTAACACCCAATGAATACAGATTAAGATGATAAAATCCATATGCAGAATGTGTTTTGCAAGCAGTGTGCTTGGGAGTGGAATGTACTATAAAATGTTAAATGTATTAAATTGTTACTTTCATTTTCACTCTGCTTCACTCAGCATTTACACTGTAAGTGTGCAGTCAGCATTCATTTTATTTTAAGACCTGTTGCAAAGGTCCTTGGTAAATTTGTTGCTGTGTGTTCATCTGTCAGTTCTATAGCTTCATGTCACTTTAAATCTCTCCTCCTATTTTCCCTAACCACTCATCCACTTATTTGGCACACTTTCATCTCCTAATGAGCTCCTTTCTATTGTCAATGAAGTTTCTGATATGTCACTACTGCTATAGGAGCCAATCATCTTTAGTTCATGATGCAGATAAAAGGAATGAAACAATTTTTTTATTAATAGCCTAATACGATCATGTTTAAACAATGACTCCAACTTACATCATTTTCAGCCAGATGCTTCAATTCAGAAGGACTACACTGTTGCTTTGTGAGACAAAGTCAGACAAATATCAAATAATTCTGTTTCTAATCTATTCTGCTAAATCAGTTTCATTAAATGCACTCTCATGTTTCTGCTTTTTTTCTTGGGTGGTTCAGACTTCCCCAAAGTGCTGCATTTTCTTTTTAAAAAGCTGTCCAAATGACTGACTGGACAGTATTTCCAAAATGCAGACCTCTGTACATTTCATATATGTAACTAATAGAAAAAACCCCTTAATTATATGACTATTCTAAAGAAACCCAAAGAACATTTATTTTCATTCATACATATGTGAGCATACCAGATCTGTATTTCCCAGACAAACAGAAATTATCAAAAACTTCAGCAACATGACGAAAATATTTGATAGCCCCTCAGTATAGATGAAAACTCTTTCTAGAGTAATGAAAGAATTAAGGAGGATACACAATTAGCCAAAAGGAAAAACATCATATAGCTCTGAAAAATCTCTCTTTCTCTCATATTTGTTTTCATTTATTCAGAGTATTGAGCTCATTACTAGCTCTCATTTAAAGTAATCTAACCATTTCTCTGTCTTCCTCTCTGAAAAACAGGCATCTTTTATTCTAATCAGAATGAAGAACTTACACAGTACCATGTATCTGGCAGGGAAATAAACTTGTAAAAACTGAAAATTCATTAATGGATGCTATGTAACACTAAAGAATCCAAGCTACTGGTTTTCCAGGTTTATTTTTTAAATTATTATTTCTGCTATCGTGGTCAAATAATGTAAATACTTTTTGAATGTTACACCACATACTGTTTAAATTGGCTAACTTACTAAGAGTTGACTATCTTAAATCTGAAGTAAACAAGAAGACTGAATATTAAAGACAATAGCTCAGCATAAAAAATGTGATATGCCCTTGAACTTATAACACTGCAGTAAGCAATTACCTTAAAGAAGCCACCCACACAACAGAACTATGGCTTTGTTCCTTATCTTCAAAGAACAAGCCACTTGCATCTGGATCACATCCTTTAAACAATACACGAACACTCAACATCAAAGCACTTTCATTTTCTTCAGTTATTTAATTTAATTAGAGCTAATACAGACATGAATTTAGACACTGATTGCTGTGTAGCAAATCCCCAGAAAATATGCTCAAGAAATCAATCAATTTGGTTTTTAATTTTATAAAGATTTTTTCCCCCAGTACCTGACAGGAGCGCCTCTGCTCTGTGCAGGTTTCAGCAAGACTGTCACAGTGCTGTCAGTTTGATTCAAAGGTGTTTCAAGTTCATATGGTGGCATAGAGGGTGCTAGAATAAGAAAAGAAAAGAGGCAAATAAAATCATTATTCCTGTATTTCTTCTTTCAAGGGCTGTATCTTTATTTGAATATGCAATTATAAAGGTTTCTTCAAATACAAAGACCATACTACAAGTTTAAGATACTTTCTGTTACAATGCAAGTGTGATACAACTGTAAAATAACTTCAGCCAAAAATAAAAAACAAATCCCAAATAAAGAAATACCAGCTCACTGCCAATTTCAAGACAGGAAACAGATACTAGTGGGAGTAAGTTTGCAGAAAGTATTGAGAATCCATGACTTGGAAATGAAAAGTTATCTTAAGAACAGCATCTGCAAATGTGCATGCTGAAGTGACTGTAGCTTTTGAAACGGAGCCCAGCTTTCTCAGTATGTCAGCTGTATCAGGATGCACTCTCAGAATTTGTTTTTCCTGGAATTTTAACTAGTGCTGCAACTGTCCTGGGTCTACTGTCCACCAAGACAAGAGTTAATCATAGTTTGAAGGCACTCAGCACTTTTACGAAGTGCATCTTCATTAAAGATTTACATTTGTGATTAAAACAAATAATGCCTCAGTTATTGTATTCTACTATTGCTACTTCAGTGCTATTATCTACTCACATTTGTATCATTACATTGGAGGAAAGGCTACTCAGTTAATTGGTTATTTGACAGGCTGCTGGATCCTTATTGTTCAGTTGTTAATGATGTAGCACAATTAAAAGATTTAAAGGCTATAGAAGCAAAAATTGGTCATTGCAATGGTCCCTTCTGACCACAGGAATAATGCAGAGCAATTAACTTCCCTAAACTAATTCCCGCTTGAAGGGGAAAATACATTTGGTGAAAAATATCTTTTCCTTAGAAGGTTCTTCCAAAGATTCATTTAGTTGCTGTCATTCATTTAGTTTAATCTTATTGTCACTGGATACTTGTTGTGTACCATACCAATAGAGTGTACCATGCTCCACATACAGAGACTATCAACCTCTAGCAAATTATTTTCAAGTGTATTTTCCATTCATTTTCATCTTCCCAGTAGTATCTGCATCTACTTGAGAGGTAAATTAATTTCTCTGTCCATAGTGTCCTACATGTCCAAGTAAGGATTGCATTAAGGATTGCACTGTTCTCCACAACTCCTCAGTACACTACAAAAACATTAAAATCTTCCTTGCTTTGCACTGCTATTCATCAATTTTGAGATATTTCATGAATAAAAAAATAAACCTTCAAAAACCTCCTTGAAGGCTGAGAGGGTTTTATTCTGCTTGCAATCCTGCATGTAAGGAACAAACATTTAGATGAATCATTTTAAGTGATTTGGGTACCCACTAAAGTCATACTATTACACACTACTTTAAATATTCAGACACAATGCGCAGTTTTGAATATCCAGAACTTGTTCATATAATGCCTCATTCTCAGCCTGACCATCCTGAAAACAAGGATGGACAGGAACTATATCTCCAAAAAGCTGTATGAACTTTCAACAGTTTTGGAATACTCTCTCATTTCTTGTCCTTGGTCTCCAGCCCACATCTTAGCAAGTCTTTTGATTTTCCTAACTTATGACTCCTAACTCCCTCCTTGCTCTCTTTACTTATTTTAGTGTCCCTACCAAGACCAAAACTGTCTCCCTCTCCTAGATATGAGTTGTGGCTCTCCCAGTCATAACCTTTAGTCCTGGCTACTTCTCCATTTTTCCCTGTCAAGGTTAGAACTCTTCCTCCTCCACTGCCTACATGTAAAGGAGGAACTTACCAATAAACAGAGAAAACAGGAAATACTCATATAATTAGAAAATAAAATACAGCAGCTATTTCCAGTACATAAAAGTACTATTCAAAACACTTAAGGCAGGAAATTTAGAGATTTTTTTTTCAGAAGAAAATGCAGTCTAGAATTAGAAAAGTAAAATGCAGAAATTAGTCAAACTGCACTGTCTCCACCTAATCTGCTCTAAAAAATAATGAAACCTTACATCCAGAAATGTTCCAAAGTTCTGTTTCACATCTGTCCAAAATGGAGAGCACTGGCCACATCAGAGAACCTCAAAGCTTTCCAGTGAGACAATGAAATCAAAGCCAAATGCACTGCAAAGAGGGCTCCATATTCAACAGCTAAAATGCCAGATGTGACTTTTCAATTATATTAAGAAATACAGGCATTTGATTTCTATTTTAAATTCATCAAGAGATTGGTTTTAATTATCCATGGACAAGGAATAAACTTTCCTTGTTAGTACAGTAACAAAGAGGATGATTGAGAGTGGGGTGCAGACAACACAGTTTGCAGAACCTCAACACATGGAGACTTGGAGGTTGGCCTCACTCTCAAGCATGCCCACAATGCCTGTTCCCACTAGTAAATTTTTGCTGGTGACATACAATTTTAGAAAACAACAACTTAAGACCCGGTACTATTCCCAAAAGTCCAGATTCTCATCCATACTCAATAGTCTCCTTCATTCTTCATTCTAGTAAGGACTGGTTTTATTATCCTAACTCATATGAAGTTTTGCTGTGCCAGAAATTAGTTTTTGACAGTGAAAATTTCTGCTCAGTATAGGAAAGAGGATGGAAAATGAACTCCATGCTTACTGATTAGTGTTAATTGTGTTTAATGTTCCATACAGAGTTAATTGTCTAACTTGAAAATTAACAACATTTTTGTTTCTCTATGAACACCTGCATTAGCAATAACTGCCACCTTGCAGTAACTGCCCTTTCCTATAATAAGATAGAAGAAATAATTTTATTTCTGATTAACACTTGTCAGTTCTTTTCCAATGAGGACAGAAGTACACAGAATGAGAATAAAAGAGAAAGAAGATTATGTACCCAAATGCTTTCTGGAAAGCACAGTTGACCACAAATAGGTAAGACAATTTTCTGTAAGTTTATTATCCAACTGCCCACTTAATTCTAAAGCAAACTGTAGAGAAGTGAAGAATAAAGGGATTTCGACCATAACTCTGCAGAATATTTTTTCATCAATTACATAAGCATTTTAGAGGATACAATAATACTTCATGCCCTCAATGCAGTATTCCTCTGCCTCAAGGGAGGGCTTGAAATATTGGTCAAGGATCTGTAGAAGTAACAGAGTCATGCTGCTGTTATCTGAAAACCCCTAGTCCTGATGTTCTTGTCTAATACAGTTCCATATCCACTTCAGTCCCCACGGCTGTTAGGAACATAGGCAGCTTGGCAGTAACTACACTTTCTAAGCAAGCTCTAGACATACAGCATCTCTGCTCTACTCTTGATTGTTCATGGCTCATTAAAGAGATTTTCCAGCACTGTTACTGTACCAATTTAGAATCATGTCAAGGCTCACTAAGCTCTGAATGAAACCCTCATCTTCAGGTCCAAAAAAACCCTATGCTAAATGTTGCAACTGCAACTGGCACTGGCTGCAAACACATAACTCATAGGGGTTGCTTGAGTGATATGTTACAGTTGTGAACAGGAATTTCAAAGTATTAGCTAATATTTAAGCACTTGGAAGTTCTTCAGATATGGTAATATATGTCACTTTGACATCTTCGGGGATGAATGTGCTTTTTCCTTCTTCAATTTGCTGCTTGTTAAATTTTAAAGAAGTAAACAACAAAAGAATTACCCAACTCATTAACATAAGGAAATAACAATATTCTTTGATCAAGTACCTGATATTTTAGTCGTGAACTGATTTGTTATTGGAGGTCCGAAGCCTTTAGCTGTGCTGGCTCTGATGGTAAAAGAGTAGGTAGTGCCAGGATACAGTCCAAAAAAGAGATAGTGTGTTTCATTTCCTAGCTTTGAGACTCGTCCACTTTGATTGGATAAATCTATTTCTGGGTCAAAGGAACTCACTGCTTTGTAGGTGATCTGCAAAAGAATAAGAAAGTTATAAACTGCCTTGAGCAGATGGACAGAGATTGCATCTTTATCCAGTAAACCCTTCTGATGTATGCGCTGTCAGACATTTTATGATAAGCTATCTTACTCTCTTGTACTCTTCAAATCCCGAATCCCACGAAGGGACACGGGAACTGAGTCGTAACTCGTATGAGTTATTACTTTTATAGATACAGAGACTTAGAGGCAGCTAGATTACAACTCTAAAGGATGGGTTCAGTCTTACATTAATTCCTTCAAGATGCTGGCTTTAACAGTGTCACATTTTGAATTCATCTTACTGTTAGTTTTGATCAGCACCAGTAACAAAACCAAAACAAACAGGTAAAAACTGAGAAGTGAATAAAGGGGCTGTAGCCCCCCAGTTCCAGCTGACTTATAATTATACTTTGCCATGAATAAGGTTATCTGTAGAAGATAAGAGCAGCTTAAGGCAAATTTTTCAGAAATTGGGTAAAGCTTCTATTTCAGTCTGAAGCTTAGCTATTACAATTGCTAATTTGGATTTTTTCAGGTTATTATATTGTACCTAGGTCAGATTCTCATTTGGAGGAAAGAAAAGATAAATGTTAAGTAATATATGCAGAATGTATATTGTATCCTCAGTTCCTTCCTTGATTCAAACAGTATTTTTAGTTTTCATTAGAAATGTTAATGTAAGTTCACAGTAAAACTTGATCCAGACTTCTTCTATTAATTACTTATTTCTATGCACTGTAATGAGAATTTAAAAATATGAAAGCCATAAAAAAATTAGAAAAGTAAAAATGATTCACCCCTCCTTTTTGCTTTTAAAGTTTCATTTTCATACGAATAATTCCAAAACCCTTATTATATAAAGTGATAATTGACACTCTTCTTGCTGTACTTATTAGATATCACTATAATTAAGAAGACACATAATAGAGTACATAGAAACATCCCAGTGTCGGTGTTACATACCTTAAATACTTGCAATCTCCTAAAACCTTTGACCTACTGAAAATTGATTTTTATATGACCCATCTAATACAGCATCAATGAAGTGTTGAAAATTAGTAATAAAAACTTTCATACCATTTAGGTAAACCCCAACATTATTTCAGTAGATATAGGCATATCTTCTACAAATCCTCATCCATAAACTGAACTCAAAGTACCTTAAAAAGCACCCAACTAACCCCTCTAATTCTAACAGATGATAGAAGATTAATCTACCAACTGTCTGAACTTTTATCAGTAAAGAAAATAAGATAATATATTGTTCACATGAATCTCCCTATCTCATGCACAGTATTGTTATGTAAGCTTGTGGGGGAATGGGTCATAACTTTTTTCTGAGATTTTAAAATACAGGTTCAACTAGGTTTAAAATGCATCACAACCAGGTTTCAAATACAGACTCTGCAGTCTGTGTTGGATTTTTGTAAAATTTTTGCAGTGTTTAGTTAATAGATAGCTAAGTGGCTGATGTTCCGCAATGAAGTAAATTCTTCCATGAACCACGCAGAACACAGGTTAAGCTCTGAATATATCTCTGAATACACCTGCCCCAATACAGCTGATGGAGCTCTGTGTGTGTATACATTCAAGGATAAACTGCTCGGATGCAGTGGGTGCAATGGAATTAGACATGCAGGCACGTTCCTAAGCAGAAACAGGATCCACCACCGTGTGTTTCTAGGTACATAAATCTAGCAACAGTAACAACATTAACAACTAAAACATTCTGATCCCTGAATACAGGCAACTGTTGAACTCACTAGAAAGTTGTTAGCTGTATAAAAAATCAATTCATAATTTTTCATAACATTTTATCCTCTTACAATACAATAGTTTTCAAAACAGTATCAATAGGTTACCATTCAATTTAACTTTTCTTTTACACTGTATCTCATTTAGGTGGGGTTTTTTAAACAAAGCATTTCAATACCAATTTTGTAGTAAGGTCAGGTAAGAAGCTTAGCAGTGATTACTGTCTGACAGCTTAATCTGTACAGTCTTTTGTCAATTTTTCTAAGAGGTATTCAGGCAGAGGTTCCACATGAGAAAAAGCAGTGATTTTCAGACATCTAACAACATACAATTTTGTTGAATTTGCATTTTAAAAAAGCTGTATTTTTTTTTAATTATGCCTGCTTGTTTCTATTACAATAGGCTTCCTGCAATGAATCCAATCTAAACGTGATGCTGACTGCAACTGCTGTCTTATGTCTCTTATTTTTTAAGGAATTTGTTAAGATCTGTCTTTCAACCTTTTAAATATTTGATCTAGAGTACTAGATAGAATGCTATTATCACATGGTTCTAGAAACAGCAGTTTTCTTAAAGCTGGTAACTCAAGAATATGCTGGGTCCTGTACAGTTCACTCCCACATTATATTTACTTTCAAAGGGCTACAGTTTTTAAAACAAAGTTAATTCTACACAAACTGTAAAAAACCATTAATTTTCTTATGATTATGCACTTCAGAAAATCAAAACTAGACATAAAACATGGCAAATTTCTAGATACCTCATACAAAGTAATCACACCATATGTTTGCACTGGCTCTCTCCACTGAAGAAAAATCTTCTCTTCAAAGGTACTCCCTTGAATGGATTCAAGCGGCACAGCACTCGGGACTAACAGATTAAAAAAAAAAAAAAGAAAAGTGGTTTTAAGAAAAATTTCAGAAGGACATGCTCTGTTTAAATATTTGTACTACTGAGGCATAAAAACAATCCCACTATAATTTCCCCATAGACTGAAGCAAAGGCCAGGGTAGCTCAGGAGAAGAATGATTTATTTAACAAGACAGTGCCATTATATGTCACCTTCAGTATAAGAACAAATTAGTGAGCATCACACATTTCCTGTAAACCTCTACTGATAATTTAAAAAAAAAGGAAAAAGCAGCTTTTTATAAGGAACTAGATGGTATCTCAAATATAAATTCTTGCAAATAAAATCTACTTGTGACACCTATTTATCAACAGCATTACTTACCAGAGTGAAAAACATATTAAACATTCATATATGAAAATGGACAAGCACTGAAATAATAAGGTATGGTTTCAGGAGACTGAACTAGAAAAGTTGTCTTGGAAAGATGAGCCACGTATTGCACAGACATTAGACCTGAAGACCTACCACAGGATGGACATAAGAAAAGTGTGAAACAACCAAACTAAAAATCTGGTATTGTTAATTTTTCTTAAAGTCTCTTAATATGTGAGAAAGACTTGTGAAGAGGCAGGGATATCAGAAAGGTATGTCAATCGCTCTCAGGTATCTACTTCTGTTTCCCATTTGTTCTGCAACCATTGCCTTATCCCCAAGACAATGCAATTTTCAGAGAAGACATGTGAACAGCACATGGATGTGCATCTCTGACTTGATTTTGAAAAAATCACCCTGAAAAATACACACAGGACTGTTGTGAAGCAACAGGCATTAAGGTGTTGGCACTTTTACTCAAACTCCCTGTGAAAATCCTGCAAAAAGATACACATAACATTTTCTAGTTGCCACAGAAAAAAGATGGAAATCACATCCTGCAGTGGTTGAAATGACTGCTCAGACCCCTGACTGAGATTTATCCAAATGGTTAAGGAAGAGAAAGATCTGCAATCAAGACATTTGGTGACCCTTGGTATTGACACTTCTGGTACAGAACTCCCTCCTCCCACTGCTCCATGCTGCTGGTACAGGGGTTTACAAGGTCTGAGATTTTGTTATCACCTCTCCATAGCTCTCCACAGAGTTCCTTGTTCCACCACGTGGAAGCTCCAAGGCCACAGGTGATGGTTTCTGACCAATCCTGTGTGCACCAATAAAATAACACCTTTATGGCAACCTTAACTCTGGGCACTAAACTTTGATTCCAAGTAGAAAAGGACTGGCAAAATTCATTTGCAATCATGAGGTTAATGACTGAATGTAGTGTAAACAAGCTGGAAGTATAGCAAAGCACTGTAGTAACCTCTCAAATTATCTGAAGGTCATAAACTCTGAGCAGCTGTGCCATAATAAGGGGTGAAACACTGGCAGAGGTCACCTAGAGATGTACTCAAATTCAACTGTACAAGGTCTTGAGCAATGTGCTATCACTTGATCTTCTGTGAGCAGAAGGTGGGACTAAATGAGCTCTGGAAGTCCCTTGCAATGAACAGGATTGTGTGATTTGAAAAATTATGATTATTTGGGCTCAGTATACTCTGTTGTTTTACATTCAGAATTATATACCTCACTGAATGTATACAGTACACTAGAAAGTTATAATTTTTCTCAGGGTATTCTCTCAGACACTGATACTGGTTTTTAATAGGTCTTGGAATAACATGACGTTCCAGAGGGCCAGGAATAAGCAATTTCAGATAAAATACATAAACATCCCAGACAACAATAAGCTCTTTAGCTCTGTCATCCTACAATTGAACTGAATTAAATTTAGAGCATGACAGCACAATTAATTCTAATTAAACATTCCTTTTGTTAGCTACGCTTTGTTGAATCTGTTGCATTAGTAACTATATATTCCTAAATTGTTCAATTCATTCCCTCATATATTTTGATTAGGAATTAGTACTGCATAAAACCAATACAGCATGCATTAAATAATTTAATAGGCTTAAATGACAGATTTCAAGTATTTATTATAAAACGAGCTCATAATTGCTGAAGATTTTACTAGAAATATTTCCAACATGTTTGAAGTAAATCTATCATTGATCTGGAAGAAAATACACATCCATTCCTGTTCAGATTGTAGACGATAAAAATGGAAGGAGGACAGATCTGTTATATAAAGCAATGCCAGTTATTTGATAAGGCTCCTTTGAACTGCATGCATTTAAAACAGCAAAACCAAGGTCAAAGAAACTAAGGTACACTTGTAGAGGGAACTAAGGCGCTATATATCAGCACACAGTATTCTGGAAAGGTGAGACTGATTCCTGGTGCATGACCTATTCAACAAAGCAGTCCCATTTTGGTATTATAGCTAACAGAGCTCCAGTAAACTCTCTGCATGTGTTATCAGAATAATACCACAGAGGACTTGGGAGGATGGTATAACCTCTATATGCAATATTATTAGAGCATTGCAGAGACACATAACTGAATTCTGCTGTCCCTGCTTCTAAAAAGACATTAGCAAATTACATTATTTATTATTATTCAAAATAAAGTAAGTTTTAAAAAAAGAGATCTGAAAACCCCATGTGAGTTGAAAATTATTAAAAGGAAGGGAATGTCTGTGCATTTCAATGTCTGTTTATGGAATATAGTGTCTGAATAAGCAACTAACAGTGTCCAGCAGTTAGAAAGCCAAAGAGAGAGAAACTGAAACTGCAAATCAAGAACAAATATTTAGTGCTGAGCCCATCACCCAGTAGAAGAGCTTACATGAGGATATTGCTGACAATCACCTGAAGTTTCTTCAAACTGGAACTTTAGAGAGGCAGAACATAGTTCAAGCACAAGTTACAAGTTTAATGATGAAATAATTAAACTATGTGGGATGCTATAGGTTATGTGAAAGATCACAGTAACAATGGAGCTTTATTAAAATTGGTGAAGTTGGTGGAAAATCTGTTACAAATTTGAGTGAAAGTAGAACATGCACTTATACAGTAAATTATACTACTAGGTCGTGTACCATGTATATACATAAATATAAAAACTCACCATCTTCATCGGTTTGCACTACAAGTTCTTGGCTTTCCTTCCGTCCTTCGGGATTCATTAATACTAATTTGATGCTGACATTTGTGTATGGTGATAGATTGGTAATTGTGTGCTGGGGATGTGAACTTTCTGTATCCCAGCTGACTTCCTCTCTCACTTGCTCCTGTCCTCCAGCCTGGTAGCGGTAATGGACTGTGAGGTTGTACCGATGGCAACGCGTGACATTATACCCAAACGGCTCCCAGCAAATAGTGATCTGTCTAGATTTGATCTCCACAACCTCCAGTCTTCGTGGCCCACGCATCGGATCTGCAAAATTACCAACATAATTCTGGTGTGATTACTTATTCATATTACAATAGTAACATGAGAAGTAACAAGTCATACAGTTCCACATGTAAGCAGAAACAGAAATCTATTGCTTTATAGGATCACAGCATAACAGATGCATAGCCTCTGAAAAAATGAGAAAATGAGAAAAGGAGTGAGAAGTATCTTGACAAAAAACACAGAGCAAACAAAAAACTAAAAAGTTCTTATGCTTCAACTCAAATGGCATTATATAGTTGAAATGACACTTTTTTATCTATGTGTTGCTTGCAAACAGTAAGCATGTCCAATTTCTTCTGTATAAATTTACACAAATTATTTGTGTTAACATTTTTGAGCAAAAACCTGCACAAAGCAAGTATCTAAAAATGCAATTTCAGAGAAAACTTGCAAACACATGGTAATTTTCTGACAGGACTGTTTTTACAAAGGCTAGATGGCTCTTCAGCTATTTCTTATTCATTTGCTTTTAAGTTAGACTGAATGTAATTACTCAATCTCTGTTTGTCCAGGACATTCAGTTAATATTGCAATTTCTTTAAAACAGACCATAGGGGTTTATTTCCACAAAAGTATTCATTGTTAATAATGCAAATACCTTGGTCTGTTGAAGTGGTTTAGCCAAGACACAAAATAAACACATACCCTACTGCATCTGTGTTTTTCTAGAGATCTCCTAGCTGATAATGAGCTATCAATCAAAACTACCAAAATTGATATACAAGCACCAAAGACTGTGGTTGAGGAAGTTAAATTTTCTTCAATCCTACTGGTCACAGCAACTGAGACAAAAAAAGTGAATTAAAATTTCCACCATATTATAGTAGAACCACTGTGCTGACACCCCCCCCATATTTTCAAAACACTGTCATTAACAGAGCTATTATACATATTCAGCAATAATCTGAGTTTTTTCATATTTGAGTCCTCAAAAAGATTAAAGACAATGTCAGGTTTTATCCACTGCTTCACTAGTTAAACACTTAGAAGACTTTTAATGAGTTAGAAGCCTCTTATATGTAAACAAATTAATATGCATCTTCCCCCTTTTATGTTTTTTAATCAACATGTCTTCACTAGGAATGTTCTAAACAATTTACACAGGATTTCATCTTTTTACTTTTTAATATAATCCCTGCATGCTTGAAATATTTGTTCAAAGATGTTATTCATCTTAACTCCTTGAAGAAAAGGTGTTAAGAAATCGCTTGTTCTAACATCTACAAAGTAGGGTATTTTTCCCCCTTTCAAATCATCCAGCTGCTTTTAAATTTTTTTTTTAATTAATTTTCACTGTCAAACAATGTTGATCACCAGCACAGAATATCTGGCAATTGGTGAAAAAATGGCAAAACAAACCAAATTCTAATCCTGATCTCCTTGCTAGTGACCTGACTGAGACGTAAAAATGTCCCCACTAAGGATAAACCACTGTAGAGCCATTTATCTGCTTCTGTGCTCAGGCATCCCAGCTAAGAATTCTGGCATCTGGGGGCTTTGCCACATTTTCTATTGCTATAACAATTAAAATTAATCTGAATTAAAATTAAAATGAATATGAAGCAAATCTCAAGGATTGGTAAGTCCAAAAACTTCCATATCTTTCTTAACATTTACTTCTGTGTAGTTGAGACATAAATTTCATGGAAAACGAGGTTTTGTTTTTTTCATTTCATTTCAGTTTCTAAGAATTGCTTTATTTAGGCGAGATGATAAAAAGCAAAGGACATTTGAGAGGTATTGTGTAATTGTAGTTGTATCTGAATGGGCTAAACAGGAGTAGAACATCAACAAAATTGAGGTGACCCTAACATACAACATTAAACAATTGAACAAAGCTCCTAGCTGCAAGAATATGGAACAGCCTGCTTAGTTCCATAGTGGGCACATCAGAAAATTCACAGGGGAGCTGAGAAATCATTTTATTAGAGACATAAAACTAATTCATAGCATTTTAAAACTGAAATTGAGTGGCTGTACAAAATATCTGGATCAAAACCTATCCAAGATTTCTGCCCAGGAGGAAGGTATTCTTATGTCATGTTATCTCAATAAAAAGTACAAGTTAGCCCTCTAGTTAAATCCTGAAGTCACTGCCATGAGAATGACAGATACATTTTCACTTCCAACAAAACAGACAAGGAAAAGAAGAGTTTAGATTGTAAAAAATGGAGACAATACATCTTCCCTTGATATTCACAGGATAAAGTTCATCCAACAAGACAAATACTCTGGTTGCTTTGGCTCCTGACTTGATTCTGTAACCCATAGCATCAGATAGGTACACAGCTCATATCCATTTTTCTTACCATTCATTCAAAGATTATGCAACTAATAGGGCCCTAATGACCCCTGTCATAAATGAGTGTTTTAAGAGCACTACTTTTAACTAAAAAAAAAAGGCTAAGGTAAAAATGGAATTTTCAATTAAAAAAACCATGTCGCTCAAAACAGCTCTGAAAAATAGCAGTTAGTGCAACGAAAGATAGAAAATGATGTTTCCATTTGATCACATTAGCACTGAACTTCTCTGGGCTTATCACTGTATACCCCAGAGAAAATATTTAATATAACAGAATCATAGAATCATCAAGGTTAGAAGAGACCTTTAAGGTCATCATGTCCACCTGTCAACACAGTACTGTCACTGTAGCCCCTAAACCACTAAACCACATCACCAGCGCCAGATCCAGATGCCTCTTATGTACCTCTCGGAATGGTCGCTCCAACACCCCCCCGGGCAACCTATTCCAAAGCCAGACTACCTTAACCAGTGAAAAAAGAATTTCTAATTATCTTATTATCTGTCTATCTATCTATCTATCTATCTATCTTTAATGTAATATAGTTCTGAGAGCATGGTAGTATACACTGGAAGGTATATGCTCTTCATCAGGAAGAACATCGGATACTTGGGGAAAGAAAACTGTTAAGCAGCACTAAAAGAATGACTGCTCATGACTATGATTTAAAAGGGAAAGCTGACTTAATTACTACAGCATGATGACTTCATTTAGCTGATTTTGATTTTCTCCAGGACTTATCACTTTCCCATGGTGAGTTCCCAACTTCAAGTGAAAAAGTAGGCATCCTACAGAGATGCTGCTATTGTGCCCATGGGACCTGCATTAACTATCCCTGCAGTTGTGGAAGGCTATCATCCCAGCAATGGTCTGTTGTTACCTTGCACCAGGTAAGGTAAGTGATAGCTACACAGAGAAGTGTCATCTCATAGAGCTAATCACAGCTGAAATCACACCTTTTAGAGAAGAAGAAGGAGCTTAACACACCAGACTGACTGTATTATATACAACATATGTACTTTAAAGCACAAGAGCTATTTGCTGAGCCTTTGTCTCCTCCTTTCTTGGTGAACACCCACCTGCAGAGGTTACACAGCCAGACCTCTCCACCCACTGCAGTTTTCTAAGTGAACTGAGCCCCTGTTGCTCCTCAGTACTCAGCTATTTTCTTATGCCTTACTGGTGCAAATCATGCGGCAAATGCAGAAAATAAGGCCGCCCAACTCGTAAGAGGTTTTCCTCCCAAAGGAGCACACTGCCTGTCAAGCCTGAAGCTTAGCCAGGTAGTTCTTACCCATTCCCTTGCTGGTGCCTGCAGCATTTTCCATACTGCTCTCCTTCTGCCAGCTTCAGCAGGGAATCAGGCAGTGAATTCTGACAGTTGCAGCTCTGACCTGAGGGACCAGCAAGCCTGATTCTAGCCCCTGGCACTTTAGCATCCCATTTAATCCATGATCTTGGCTCTTTCTCTGCTCCACTCTGTTTTTCTGAGAATATGGAGCACAGACTGACAGACAGGATCAATTTCCATTGCAGCTGCAATTCACAGCTCATTTCTCTGGAACTTCACACTTTACCTTTTACCAGAAGTACAATGCTTTTTCAGAAACTCAATTTCAGAATCACAGAGATATTTAGGTGTATTTTTAGCATCCTGTCATTAATCATCAAAACTTGGGTTTAGAATGAAAACTCAAGACTGGAAGTTTTGT
This sequence comes from Origma solitaria, assembly GCA_013397895.1. Lineage (NCBI taxonomy): Eukaryota > Metazoa > Chordata > Aves > Passeriformes > Acanthizidae > Origma > Origma solitaria. Next base: position 2,025,729 of record VZRL01004605.1, on the reverse strand, counting down.
CTTTTCATCACAGACTGCACAGACCTACTGAAATAAGAACAAGAAAGAAATGACAAGGTGATTTTCTGCCACTCCATGATATTCCAATAGTTGCAGATATCTGGTAAGTGTTAGATACTATCTGAAAGGCATCTAAAAATAGGAATTAAGAATTTATTGCTTGTTTGGCAAACTACTAGTGCGCTCTAGCTATGCAACAACTCTTGGGATTTAAATTCCAGATTGGACTCTACTGTCCTTCCACAGGAAGTAAGGGACCGATAGAACAGGAAAATATACAAATTTAGGACGAAAACAGAGTATTGAAGATATTATCCACTATAGAGCTTTTTTACACACAATAGTTAATTCATGATAATTAAATGTAAAGACTTCTTCACAGATTGCCTAAGAGGTCGTGTTCAATCACTTAACATCTTTTCACATCAATTCCCTCTGAGTAAAGTGGATGCCACAGTACGCTAGCATCAGTATCTGACAGTGTCACAAGAAATTTCAAGAATGCCTGTGTTGAGGTTTGACCCTTTGATGTCTGCTCTCTCTACTCTCTCCTGCCGCAGCTGTGCAGAGGAGAGGAAAAAACTAACAAAACCACACTGGACTCATGAGTTGAGATAAGCACTGGTGGGAGGATGCACAGAAAAAGGGCGAAAACCAGGAAGAAACTTAAAGTTGCAAAGTGATTTATCAAACTAACAGAGCGGAGGATAAATCGGAGGTAAAAACAAGCTCTCAAGACACCGTTTCTTAACTCACCCCCCTTCCCTCTTAAGGCACCATTTCTCTGCTCACCCCCTCCCTCCTTCCGTCTAACCAACAGCTCCGGGGTGGGGGCAGGGTGTGGGGGTTTCCTTTGGTCAGGGTCAGTCCATCAGGGGGAAGAATCCTCTACTTAGCCATGGGGGTCCCTCCCACGAGAGACAGTCCTCTGCGAACTTCTTTGGCGTGGGTCCAATCTCACGAGCAGCCCCGCCCGATTGCTGCTGTCTGAGATTCTCTCCAGGCTGCAGAATTCCAAGCCGAGGCCAGGCTGTTTCCATCCCGGGAGCAAGGCCTTTCTCTCTCCTGCAAGGCCTTTGCAACTCTCAGTCTCTGGGACTCCCACTGGATCACAGCTTCCTGCAGGCATCATCTGCTCCTCTGGCGTGGGCACCTCCCCACGGCTGTGGGGGGTTCTCTGCATCCCCTGGACTCCATGGGCTGCAGGGGGACCACCTGCTCCCCCATGGTCTTCACCACGGCTGGCAGAGGGTTTGCAGCTCCGGCGCCTAGAGCACCTCCTCCCCCGCCTTTCCACTGACCTTGCTGCCTCCATGTTGTTCTCCCTCACATATTTTTACCTCTTCCTCCTCCTTCCCTGGCTAAAAAGAAGTGCGTGCTCACATTGTTTTGATTTCTTCTTAAATATGTTTTCACAGAGGCGTAACTAACATCTCTAATTGGCCCAGGCTTGGCCAGCAGCATGTCCATCATCTTCAGAGCCATCAGAGACTGGCTCAGCTGGACATGGTGCAAACCTCCAGAACCTTCACACAGGACACACAGGAGACATCTTTGTACCCTACCCTATTCACTGGCAAAAACTGGGCCAAGCAAAACCAACACAGCCTGCAAGGAAGTTGCATGCTACAGTGATGGAGCCCACCTACAGGAGAACAGAAAATATGGCTTGTGAGCCAGCTGCTATCAAAGCAACAATATTTGGTTTGTTCCTAGAAAACAAATCTCCACATTTGTATACATCTGTAGTCAATGCCAAAGAAGAATATAGGTAAAATAATGTACTTGTTTGGCTTGTCCTTATTTGATTTCATTTGAAATCTAATCTACACATGACTACTAACAATTTGAAATTGTTTGTAAATTTGGTAAGATAGTTTTGTAAAAGATCACATTCAACTGTGATGGAGTGATTTTTATACTGTGATTATTCTTCATCTGAGTTCTTCAACAACAAATTGAAGTTCAAAAAGAGCTTTTCTTTGCTCAAAATACCACAGGATTTATCTGATCTGATAAAAGATCGGGTTTTTCGAATTCCAGTTTGCCAAAAACTGCAGAATGCAGTTGAGGAAAGAAACAATGGGCAAGATTTTGGGTGGTGCAATTTCACAGTTTTTTAACACATTTTTATTTCAGTCCGATTTGTTAATACAAAACCTGCTTTGCTGTTAGGATTAGAGGAAGAAAAGGAACACTTTACCCACATGATTTTTCATACTGTCCATTTTGTGGGTTATTAAAGAATGGAATCAAACAAAGAGAAGGCAAACAAAGAAACAAAGGGACAAATGACTCATGAACAAAATCAAAATCCTAATATGATGATGGTGGTGTGATTGTACTGCTGAGTGTCACTATTTTAAAGTGAAAACAAAGACTAAGCTGCCAGTATGCACAAACAGTTGAAGATCCAGAAACAGCCCTTGAATTAAGAGGAGCACGTTAAAGATTGGCCATATTACTCATCTAAGAACACGGCATGTTCAGGCAACAAGCAAAAATGTTAAAAACCAGCAATGAACAATTGCAAATTTGTGAAACACTGGTGTCATATGAAATATCTCTACTTCCTCTCATGGAGCAGCCATGGAAATTAATAGTAATAGTTACTAAGGTTATTTAGGTACACATAAAAGACCACAGAAGAAAACCACCATCTCCTGGAAAGATTCCAAATTCTGGTATTTAAAATTCTTACCAAGATTTCATATTACTAACTAATAACGTTACCAAAAGTGTATGTTCCTACTTCTGCAAAACCAGATGCCTCCCACAGGAAAGCAGCACTTATATCAGTCTTCTAAATGTACTCCCTGACACTTTAAAAAATGTTGGGATGCAAAGCCTGCAGAGTTTCAGCGCTAATGAAAGAAAGAACTATGAGACAGCAAAACTGAAATGGTAGTCACCTGCAATGCCACAAAGGAAGGAATAATCAGGTTTTCATATATATAAAATGTGTTAAAAACTAGACTATGAATGTTTGAGCAAATTCTAGGCAAAACGGCTTCTTTTAAATTGTACTGTTTTAAAAAATACTGTCTTCTTTTCAATTATATATTCTATTGATTATATTCATTTGTCTTCCACGGTCACAATGCCAGTGAAAGAAGATGAACAGAAAGACATATATACCCTGAAGTTAGCATACTAGCTTTGAGCTAGCCTGTGGGGATCCTTCTGCACTCTTCCTCGTTATTACAGACTTAAGAGCATTGAGAAGCAGGAATAAGCCTCCTGCACACATTTGCCCCAGCACCTTTATTATTGTGATCAGTATCCACAGTGTCACAATGGACAGAGGGTGTCAACAGGACTGAAGTGAAAAAAAAAAAAATCTCAGGGCACCCTCCACCACAGACAGTTTTCCTTCTCTGGAGCAAACCACTTCCCATCATCTGAGAACTGGAAGATTCACACTTCGAGCATGTACTCATAATCAGCCTGTATTTCCTAGTCGAGACGCCAACAGTCTGGCAGGTCAAAGAGAAAAGTCAGCGTCTCCCAAACTACCCTGCTATCAAGAAGACCACAGCTAACGCCATTCTTCAGCATAGAACCAGATGCAAGACCATGCTTCCACTGATTTTATTATGTACTTTGAAGTGTTGTGTAGTTAAACCTTATGTATCTGTTTAAGGTATGACAATACCATGTCTCCTAGTTTATATCCAAAGAAACTGAAGCTCAGAAGAAATGAATTACCTGCTGCAGGTTGCAGTGCATCAGCAAAAGTTGAATCCTAATTCTCAGCCTCATTTCTAACCCATTAGAACACAGTGTTGAAATGTACTTTTATTTTCTGTACTTTATGGCCAGAAGAGGTTAGCTTCAAACTGTGGGAGCTCAGAAAACAATAAAATACTCACTTGCAGCTCACTGCAACAAAATGAATAGGCCAAGTTCTTATAATGAACCAGCCTGAATCCTTACTCACTTCACAAATTCAAATGTGAGATATAGTAGAGGTCTACTTTTTCCAGGAAGGAACCTAAATACTAGTATCACCTCATCACTAAGATAACTTTTTCTGTGATATTTGTAGAATAAACACAAGCTAAAATATAGGAATTCCTGGGAGAGAACCAGAATATTTAACCAATTACAGAAGATTCATGGAATGCAAATTCTAATAAGCATCTAAGGCATCAGCTCACTGCTTACAAAAAGTAAGCGTAGCTCTTACTTGAAACCAGATCAGGCTTTGGATTTAAGCTTTTAGTAATATATTATTACAAGCACTCAATACAGAAACATGAATGAGTGATAAAATCATGTATGAGAAGTTTCCTTAACTTTTTATCTCTTCTGCAATTCATGGCTACACATATTCCATGAGGCCTATGCCTTCAGGCTGACATTCACAATTGCAAAATATTGGTCTAATCATCAGTAACACCCTTTTAATTACCCATTACATCCTTTTAAAGGTAGTAACATTTTTTAGTGTTGGTTTCTATACAGTATTTTCTTTCATGAGAGGGCTGATATGAATGTTTCAGTTTATAGTAAAATTTAAATATGAACCAATGTAAATTGAATCTAGTATTTCCTTATGTTGTCATTTTATAGGTATACTCTGAATGGTAAATCATTTAAATTCTAATACATTTAAATAAGGAATGAAAGAAAAACATCATTTGATATATTTTTGTCAAATTACCTACATTACATGATTACTCCTCCACAATCAAAATCAGATTTTAACTATGAATGATACAAACAAGATTACATTCCAAATCTGCAACACAGATTTTAGTTGCTTGTTTAAAATGACATACCTAGCTATTCAGTAATCACTTTATAATAACCCCTTTCATTTTTAAATCTTCTTAGCCATCAACCACTACTGAGGAAAATGCTGGCAGTGGTTTTTACAACTACACATTAGTTTCACATTTCATGACAAGCTAATTCTACAGAGTTTGAAAGACAGACAAGCATGTGTTCTTCAGGTTTTCTTTCTTTTGCAGGAAGGAAGTACACATCTAACTGAGAAATTAAAAATAAAGTGTGCAGACATATACTTTCCACTTCACACATATGGCAGTAACAATTTATCCCAACTTCACCCCGGGAACTTCCGTGAATATGTAAATCAACAAGAATTAAAAAGTGGTGACAAATAATGCTTGGAAGAATTACCATGGTAAGATGGCAAATAAAGTGCCTATTTCTGGTAGATGTTACCTTTGGTAGGTCTGCCTTTGGGAGACACTGGATCAGGATGATCTTTCAGGAAAATGAAAGTCAAATGAGCTGTGTGGCAAATACTGTCCTCTCAATTGAATCTATCACAGGCATTTAACCCTTTGACAGAGTTACCGTATGACTGCTTTACAGCGTCATTATTGTCCTTTTCTACCACTTCTCCATCGTATTTTAGCATAACACATGTCATATTTCCCGATCTGATACAGACATGTTCAGGCAGACATGTTGCTCCACACTTGCGGCCCCCTTCAGAAGCTGGCACAGACTTCCAGACCAAGTGATACAGAATGAAGATCAGATGCTGCTCACATTTGAGAGGATGCAGACAACACAAAGGAAAGTGAAGACCTGAAGAATAGCTTTTGTGGCCATCTGACATATACACACTTATCACGCCACAGAATTGTGTTCGGTGAACATAGAACCATCTGGTTTCATGGGTCAATACATAAATTTTCAGATATACTAAGGGATGGTGCATGTGGATGGCTCATAATTAAGCATATTCATGAGAACAACAGATGCAGTTTGACCACACACCATAAACTGGAAGTTACATCAATGTAACATACGCTCTTCTACTCACTGCTCAAATAATGGGAACCCAGGAGAATATTATAAACATTTAGAAGTTCTAGTGTGAGGGAAAAATCCATTTTTCTAGCCCATTTTCCTCTAAATGGTTGGAATACATCTAGGGCATTATAAGATGGCAAACCATTCTTTTCATACACTAATAAAGTACATGTATTTTTTACAGTGCTCCAATCACCTGATTGTGACTAATATTAACAGCAAAGCAAACACTGTTGTTCTGCTCTGTGACAGATTAGCATGCTCAAACTCCCTACATTTTTTGGTAAAGCTGCTTGAGTTACCCCTGAAGCCAACTGGAGAAAAGATAAACCACTGTGTAAATTAGTAAAGGTTTCAGCTGTTCAATACCTGCCCTGAAAGTAGAAGCTCAGAGACTGTTTATTATGTTGCACAAAAGAATAAATGGGCAATGCTGTTTCACAGATCAGTCAGAATAAGATGTAGCAGCATGTTCTGGTTATCACTGTGGGCTATCGCCACTGACAAATCACATTATTTCAGAGCTGTTATGTACAGCGGTGGTAGCTAAATTGGGGATTGAAAACAGAACCTAGATTGAACCTAGATGACAGGACAACATGGTCATATAAATCTATGTAGAAGAGAAAATGCCACCAATCAATGTTACTCATCTAAAAAGAGTATTTACCATTCTTTCTAATCTGACATGTGCAATCAACCTTAACCAAATGATGTACAGTGAGATCAGTTTTGACAAGTAACTCTCAAATGCATAAACCTGATAAATGAATCAGATACTCCGTAACAACTGGTAAAAGAAACTTTGAACTTACATACATGTCAAAGGGGAACAGAATATTCTGTCTTCCTACTACACTATTATGTGCTAACTACTATAAACATGTAAGTACTGTAAAGTTGATAAGATCATCTGTTTAATTTGTGACAAGACTCATTTCCCAAAAGAATCTGCTATGTGTTTGCCACTGACTCTGGATACAGGTCTTCATGTTAAATCCATCCTAAGGACTCTTACAGGACCTTCACCCAAACCTGAGTAGTTAGTAGCTACTGAGTAATTTAACACGTTTTTTCACACACAATCTAAAATGCCATCTTTGATACTGTCACTAACTAAAATGTTTGTTTTCAATATCGGTTGCAACATTCAACTATACACAGTATTTTATAAAGGAAAGGTTTTGAAAAGTACCTACATTAAGAGGATACACTCTTGACCTTTTGGTTAAATATGTTCAGCCTTTTTTCCCTGCTATATCTAGAAAAATACTTCAAGAAATCCCACACATTGCTCCCTGTCTGGTAGACTTCTTTGAATTTTCCTGTGATAGATCAAGAAGTTATTTGTCATCAGTCCTCTTTGCTATGCCACTCCCCATAAAAAGCAAACATTAAGAAACCATGCTTGCTGATGAAGAGAATTTATGTTGTTATACTGATGCATGAAACACAGAAGAAACCAGCCTATCATTGTTTCTGATACATTTTAGTAAGGAAATAAACTGCCAGTGGAGGAGAAAGGAGAACATCTGGGAAAATGTTGGTATGGATAGTAAACTGCTTCGAAGTTAATTCTTTGTAAGATTTAACAGAGTCCTAAGATTCCCACAAAAACATATATGTCTGGGAATTTGAAAACTGTCTCAACACAGAAATATATGATCTACTGACAAAAAGAGTAGGGATAAACAAACACAAGCATGAGATAAAGAAGAAAATAAGAAAATAAATATGCTTTTGTGTAATGTGTATCACAGATTAGTCAAACCTGTGTTGTTTATTTCCTTTAAACTCTGCTTCATTTCCACACATGATCTTGAGCCTGTTTTGTTTATTTCCTTTCTCTAGTCCTAAAGATTAATCATTTATCAGGACTACATTTCCCTCTGTTGCCTCCAGCATCCCTTGCTTTAAACACTACAGGTCACTTTGCATTTGGTTATGTCCTTTTGCTTCCTTCCCCTCTTCTAAACTTGGTCCTGTCAAATGGATTAAAGAACCTGTGCATTTATGCCAGAACCATAACTGACATGGAAGAGCACAAAGTAGCCATCAAATATTCAGGAAAGCAGAGGTTATGGGAGGTTGCTACAGCACCTGTGAACACCACCACAGGAGAGGGGCCAGGATTAGACTATTGTTTCACTGGTCCAAGACAGGCAGTTGCTCTACTGTTGAGACATAACCAGATCGCTCTGCAGACCCAGGAGCCCAGGATCACAGTTTTACCACACAACTCAAGGAGAACACAGTAAAACTGCACCAGATATAACAAGCTGGTGTGACAAATTACAGAACTGCATGTGACAGCAATTAAATAAATTTGAAAACTACCTATTTCTATCACCAATGACTCAGGATTCAAAGTCCATTAAGAATTGTTTTTTTCCAATTGAACTGAACTAATGGAAAATAATTCCTATGTTGAAAAACGTCATACACAACATAATAAAAAAGCAAGTACTATACAGTCACTATTTATACTTTACTCTAATTTGAATTTATAAATTGATGACATCTGCTATAAATCATGAAGCTTTCTTCTAAGCACAGAAATTTCTCATTGCAGGCTTTCCCCTGTCTTTATCAAGATTATGAAACTGAAAAATTCATGATAATGAGTTACGTAGAGTTTATGGAGTGCTCAGATTTTAAACTTTGAGTGTCCTTTTCCTAACAAAACTGAGAAGAGTAAAAAGAAGGAAAAAAAAATGAAAATCCAAACACATAAAAAGAAACAAGAGCCTACAACAGGCTCAAAATCAGCAGTTCCCAGAGTTTTAGGTCAATGAATAGTCACAGAGGTGTCCTTATTTAAAACTGAAAATAAAGTTTTAAAGTAGTTTAATTTTAGAAGATAGGAAATTTTCAGAAAGATACAAACCATACATTTTAAGTATAAAAATTTGCATTTGCATAATAGAAAATATAAGCTCTTATTGTAACTCATAATTGAACCAAATGAGAAGGTGACAATAGAAGAGCTGCTGCTTTTGCATTTGCAGAATGATGTAGGGGTCGACTATTATATCTTGAATTATGATGATGCTTATTTTTTTTGTCAGTAATCTACATGCAAATAAAAATGGTTTGCTGGATTTAGTATATATATGCACACCAAATCTAGAAATATTCATATAATGCATAACCAACCTAAACTAGAAATTTCTTGGCAACTGAGCATCTGCTTTATCTTTATTCAAGCCTGCCAGTAGCATAACTGCATTTTAAACTATATTTGTAGGAACAAATAATTTCATTGACTTGTAATCAGGACTGTGATATTCAGAACTCCATTTTCAAGAACTAATCTGCGAAAACAGAAAGCAGTCATTAATAAGGTATTATAAATATTAACTGATCTTGCTGTACTAGATAACAGAATCATGGAATGTCCTGAGTTAGGAGGGATCCACAAAGATCATCTAGTCCAAGTCCTGGTCCTGGCACAGGACACCCCAAGAGTCACACCGTGTGACCAAGAGCATTGTCCAAATGCTTCTTGAACTCTGTCAGGCTAGTGCTGTGACCACTTCCCTGGGGAGCTGTTCCAGTGCCCAACCACCCTCTCAGTGAAGAACTTCCTTACATCCAACCTAAACCTCCCCTGACACAACTTCAGGCCATTTCCTTAGGTCACCTATCACCAGTCACCACAGAGATCAGTGCCTGCCCCTCCTCTTCCGCTCACAAGGAAGTTGTAACTGTAATGAGGTCTCCCCTCAGTCTCCTCTTCTCTGGGCTGAACAGGCCAAGTGACCCCAACTGCTCCCCATAGGGCTTCCCCTTCAAGTCCTGCCTCATCCTCTGGCCCTCCTTTGGACACTCTAATAGCTCAATGTCTTTCTTATACTGTAGGGCCCAAAACTGCACACAGCACTCAAGGTCAGGTGACACCAGTGCAGAGCAGATGGAAACATTCCCACTAGGTTTTCCTGACTGGATCTCAAAGGTAAACCACACAGACAAAACAAAAAAAACCTCACAGAAAGACAAAACTACAGAAACTTGAAGTCAACAAAAGGTTGTTTACCTGACCCAACACATCAGCTGAAGTTTGTGGGGATCAGTATTATCCACAGTGATAGGTTTTAGTGGAAAGATCCCTGTGCTGGAGAATATGAGACCTCAGATCAGGTTCTGGCCTAGGTACTTGTCACTGTATGATCATAAAAATCCCATTCAATACCTCCAATTTGAATAAGTAAATCCTCTGTTTGCAAAGTACTTTGATATTTATAGAATCATAGAATGGAATCATAGAAATGTTAAGTTTGGAAAAGAGGTTAAAGATCATTGAGTCCAACCATTAACCAGAGCACCGCTAAGCCCACCACTAAACATTGTCCCCAAATGCCACATCAACATGTCTTTTAAATACCTCTGGAGATGGTAACTCCATCACTTCCCCAGGAAGCCTTTTCCAGTGCTTGACAATCCTTTCCATGATTTTTTTTTCCCTGATACCTAATATAAACCTTCCCTGGAGCACACTGAAGCCATTACCTCTTGTCCTAGCATTTGTTACCTGGGAAAAGGGACTGACACCCACCTCCCTACAACCTTGTTAAAGGTAAGAGTAAAGAGTGATAATGTCCCCACTGAGCCGCTTTTCCTCCAAGTTAAACAATTTCAGTTTCCTCAGCTGCTCCTCCTAAGATTTGTACTCTAGACTGTTCACGAGCTTCACTGGTATTACACTGGAAGGAGGTATCGTTATTTTTCAGTATTCTCTGAAAGCTGAAAGAAAAGCAACATGAAAGTCAGGGTGTCTCCATCTATTCCACAGCTGAGGGCACTGACCAACCCATACAACTGCATGATTTTCACCTTTTGTGCCTCCAATTCTCAACTCCATCCCTGGAGTAGGAAGGTGGAGGAGAAGGCACATCTGGTTTTGGAAAGCCTCGGTGGGGGCACTAAAGTGGGGAGAACCTTTCCTAAACCATGACAGAGGTGAGTTGGGATGGTGTTCTGGGTGCAGCCGCCCAGGTGCAGCTCACCACATATTGGTTTGGTATTCTGAGTATTTTCAGTTCCATTCAGGTGTAGTGAGTGCTCCCTGAATGAAGAGCACAGTATCAAGGCCTCCACAAATAGCAGCCTAAAATAGACAAGAGATTTTGCACTGTAGAAATTTTTTGTGTTTAATTTTTGATGAATTCACACTGCATTAAGTATTGGAGCAGAAAGCAATAATTTTAAATTGTATCAGCACTAGCAGCATGTAGCCATGGTAATTAAAACAATATTATTTTTTTAAATTACAAAAGACTACTCAACACAGTTGAAAAAGAAGTACCCAAGAAAGAACATCTTTCTTCCGATAACTACCGCTCGTTAAGTCTGGAAAATTATTAAGACACAGACATTTTTTACTCCTGCTAAACAATTAGTTAGATATGCTACAGAATAATGATTTTAATTAAGAATTAAATTAAACAGGGGGTTTCCATGGACAGACCTTTAAAGAAGCCTTAAAGCAAATTATTGTAAGATGTCTGAGAGAATATTTTGACTAGAATTTTCCTTCCCTGCATTTAAATGAATATTTCATTACCTTAATTCATATCTACAAGTATTCTAATACAAGAGCGGTTCCTAAACAGGAAAATACCACACCAACAAGACTAAAAATTCAATTTTTTTAAGAGTTAAAGCAGAGGGTGCTCACATGACAGCTCAGAAGTATGGAAATCCACTTCAGCCCTTTCACTGAACATCTAATACTACCATGAAGAATGTAAGGGAATAGGGGTTGGAGGGACTGGTCCCTCATAGTGCAGTCCTTGCTTATGACAGAGAAAAAACTCAGTAAGCAACAGCACGGAACTACTTTTGTGCAAATCTTTGTAATAATGTTTAGCATGATACAAAAGCATTCTTGATTTAATTCACTGATCTGAAACTTCCAACACTGGCTCTGCCAATAACAAAAAAAGATAGATTCTTGGAAGTGTTACAGTTGCTCAATATGGCAAGACTATCCCTGGAGAAAATCTGATTTCAATTATGAGCTAAAATAAGAAAGGAAAAATGTTTCTGCAAGCCCAACTGTAGTTTTCTCTCTGAATCCATGAGTGAATTCAGCCACTGCACAGCCACGACTTGCGGCTGTCACAGCAAAACTTCTGCAGCCCAATGCACTGAAGAAAGATTTGCAAGTTCAGAAGAGATGGATCCTCTGCCCTTTCCAGCATGCTGCAGAACAGCAATTTCCCACAGGGTCATATAGTGTACAGGATCCCTAGTCCCTGTAGTGGGGATCTCACTTAGAGCAATGAGACCTTAAAAGCTCCCAGACACGCCTGAAGCCCATCAGTGAAAACACCTTAGGAAAGGCCTTAGGTTTTACCTTAATTGAACAGGAATGTGGATGACATAGTCCTGATAGGTGAAAAAGGTTGAGAGACAAGTCTAACATGTTCTCGAGCTTCCCATCAAATACAAAATTACCACCAAAAGTCAAAATACAACACTTCCACTAACACCAAGAGACTGAAGTATTTAAGTTTAACCTCCTATCATCTTGAGGGAACTTTTCATCCTTCAGCTTAGGGATGTATTTGAACATGCAGATGTCCTGGGACAGATGTTCACCATAGCACTATCACGTATTCCTGTGCATATGTCCAATATTATGACACATCCTATGCTTTTGATGCATCCATCCTTGTTGTCTTGTCTTTTGAGTGACAGGTGTAGTAAAAGCTGCTGGCTTACACAAACAGGAAAACGCACTTTTGGTTTTCTTCATTTCTCTCCACTGCCCTTGGCAAAATGCAGCAGGCAGTAGAGAATGGAACAAAGGCTTCAGCTATTCCCAGCTGCCTAGAGAGGCATGGGGGACCCACCACAGACAGACATGTAATTGGATAATGAGGGACCTCGAGGATGCTGGAAATCTTTGGTTACTCCTACAGCCATGCAGAGATGTTTAGTGAAAGCTTCAAGTTAACCAGACTCTCTGGATAAGAAGCAGAACTGCCAAATGTCTCATTAGAAAGTCTCTTCTTGGTACTAGTTGACTGTTTAGATTAGCAGATTCAGGGCATATGAAAAAGCAGCTTAATAAAGCCAAAGGTTGATTATTTGAATCAGGTCTTGGCCCAGAATGTCACCTGTCACTAGAGGAAGGCACTATATGGCAATGTTATACTAGAAAGACAAAACCAGGGAGTGTTAATGCATGCTGTGCAATGCCACCTTATGTATTTGTAAGAGGGCTTTAAAAACAAAACCAAAAAGCTTAAAAAGCTGAACCTATTGTTATGGTGATTTTGCTTTCTAGCAGAGGGAAGTCTAAAGCACACATTTTTGCAAGTTTATGCCCAATCTCCTATCCAAATTTTCTTTAGATAAATTTGCAGTAACAAGATTAAAAATACATAGAAGTTAGTTACAACTGGCAGTATAAACCCTAGGAGGTTTCTGGCAGCTTCACAGGCATTAATCATGGGCCATACAAAATTATTCCTCATGAATTCACATAAAATAAGGCAATAATTCCATCTACAGTTTCCAATGGCATGAACAAATGAGTCAAGATTCAATCCTGTTGTTTATGATGTTGCTAGAATCTCTTGACAAAGGTAAAGCTTAATGTTTGTAACTACAGCCCCATTATTTTTTACAGTATGTTCAGCAGGTCATACGATTACGCACATGACTGCATGTTGTTGAAACAATTTTGCTCTCAGTGTAACTGAAAAGCTATTTAAAACTGAAACAAATAAATCCATTTGAATCAAAAGAATTGAAACTAATTTCAGTTTTTAAAACCAGAAATAGTTCTACATAACGATCAAGAAAACAATCTCTTAAGTCAAGAGGGAAAGATATGGACAACAAAATGAATATAGTAATATTATGGAGAAAAAAGAAATATGTGCATGACGTTTGTTTATCTATCTATCTATCTATCTATCTATATATATATATATATCTGTATATGTATATATGTATATATGTAAACAAAATATTTTATTCTTGCCTAAGGCATTGTCTGGAATATCCTGAAAGGAAATCCCTAATAGCTGGTTTTAAATTTCTCCATTTCTTTTAAGGAAGAATGAAGAAGAGCATCTGAAACATTCTGAAGGCAATCTACCAAAACCACTAATAGAGAGCTCCCTATATAACACCCAGTAATCATTATAAAGATCACTGCACATACAAATGCCATAATGAAAAGATAATAGGCACAAAAATGCCCAACAGTATCACAGACATCACTAAAAAATCATGAGTTCCTTTTTTAATTACAGGAATTAAATAATTCTATTCTTTCTCTAGACGCAGAATTGCATGAACAATGCTGGTGTCCATTTCAGCTCTCTTGTGGTTATCTTGTGTATGCCTTTAGTATTACACTTAGACTTAGGTGTAGCTGTTTGTCTTACCAGGAGAGAAATTTAGCAGTTATCTGCAGATGTCTCACTCCTGTGTAAATATATTTTATATGCATTTAAGTCTGGCAGTCCACATGGTAACACTAATGACCACTGTTTCACTTAAAATACGACCACATATCCAAAATGTAATTAAGGCAATGTCAGTACACTAATTTTTATCCTGAACCCAATTATTAAGTAATATAAAAAAGATGTAGTAAAAAATTTAGTATCATTTGCTTTCTTGAAAACAGACGAAGTAGCTCATAAATAGCTGGCTTTTTATTTGAAATAGAAGTGGATTATTATAGAAGTTACAGAAAGAAAGTAGAGAAAAATCACACATTTTATGAAGATGCAAACTGAGAGGTGCAAAGAGGGAGTACTATCAGGACTTAGGTTAGAATAGCAAAACACACTTTTTATTAAAAGCATAATTTCATAAAGTATAGCATTTATGCTCTTGACTCCCATCAAGATTATGGCTGTGATGCCATATGAGATGCTTACTGTTAAGCATGTCTGGAGAAAAATATGGAGCTCTTCATGTGACAGCTGGTCTGCAGAAGTGTCCTAAGTCATTGCAGACTGCACATCACAGCCAGGCCTCAGCAGTCCAGGCACAACTGGTCAGAAAAGCTGCAGGGGCAGGAGGACACATTCCCAAGTGCTGGGAAGGAAAGGGCAGCTTACACTGCTTTGAGCACTTACAGGAGAGCATCCTTGCTGGTGAGCAGAATTTAAACAGGAGCAAAGACAAGGCTTAAGTTTAAGGAATGGAAGATGCTGGCAAGATTACAGAGGAGAAAAAAGTTTTCTATACAGAAGTACCATGAAAAATAAGATGAAAAAGGAAAGAAAAAAGGACTTTAATTACCACCTTTACTTAGCAATTATTCCCATCAGAGAAGTATATGAAAAACACAATCCATACACTTATTTTGCTGTGAATGGTCATTGCATTCCACTTTCAGTTTGTTTTTCTAGATAAAGTATCTCTTCAATAACGTGGAAGAAGAGCCAAAGTCCTTTGCATAAATCAAACATTCATGGCTTGAGGCATAGGGCAAAGCAGAGTGGGTAATTTTTAAGGTTTCCTTTCCTTTTGCAACTGACTCTACTTTCTAAAAAGCACCCGCTTCACTTGCATCCAAAACAAAAACAACTCAATTAGATGGCAAATGGCTCACCTTGTGACCACAGGCTAACATTCCAATCTTGCATTATAGTAAAACACTGCCTATAGTAAAACACACTGTCATTTTTGGTCAGGCAGCCCGATACCTAATGTACACATCCAGGGGCAGAATCAGCCATGTGAGTGCAAACAAAATAAATCTATCCTTTCAACAAAAGACAAATTACAATGTTAGAAAGCTAAGCCAAGCATATTGCCTAGGGTTTCTACAAGGTGCTTGCAGACTGTTCACCTGCTAGTTGGAAAGCAAGAAGATGGAGGACTAGAGGTCCTTGTGCTACACTGATACAGTGGACCTGAGGCACTCGAATCTTAAAAAAAGCAGTACATTTCAAACGTTTTCCAATTAATTTAACTTTTTTTTGTTAAGCACATATTTTCACTTACTGTTTTTTCTTTATTCCACATGAGGGTTCTTTAATCTTTCATACCAATTTCTTGTGGGATTAAATACAATCAGCATCCACTGTCATTAATTATTTGATTATTATGTAGCTCTCACAAACTGGAAAGTTTCTGTGATTTTTGTGGTATGTTTTGGATGTTTTGTAAAATCCTAAAAGTAAATGAAGAAGGGTTGATGCCTTAAAACCTAGCTAGGTATACCCTGTGATACAGAACAGCTACTCTGCATTATATCTGAGAAACGCTTTCATTCAAAGTCATGCATAAGCATTTAATTTGTGGTGACCAAAGGCTTGAGCATACCATTTCTGGTTTATCCATTATTTCAATGTTTTCAGGAGTAAGACAATTTGTCTGTGCTATTATGCATCACTGGTTTATTCTTTCAACAAAAGTTATGAAGGTGTTGCCTATGAAATGAAAGCATTTATTACAGCGGCCATCTCTACGAATAGCGAGAAGCCTGCATGGATCCACCTTCCCCTTATTGAAGCGATAATGTTGGCAGTTGATTTAGTCTGTAAACACAATCTGGAGACATCTCTGCCTGGGAAAACATTTTCTCCAGTCCTCACAAGCTTTGCTGACTTGCCTTCTTTGGCAAGTTTGTGACTCCTAGGAAATGGATTCATAGTAGATTTGGTGCTAATGATATTCCTGGCTTGTAAATGCTCCAACGTCATGTTTTGGTAACTTTGTCAGGAAACCAACCGTAACCCAAGGGCTTGGAATGCATGTAGGACAGGCCCAAAAATCCATATGGCAACTAGGCTGTTGTGACTGTCAAGCAATGAGCCTGTCCTACCAGTCTGATGACAAATTTAGTCTTACAATCTGTCATGACATTTTCCCGGAGCAATTCAATTTCTGTGAACAAGACAGTTTTCCTTGGTCATTTTCCTGCAAGGTAGAAGGCTGGCAAAGAGAAGCACATTTGTTCAGCTCTTAATATCCACTCTGAGATGAAATATCAGATCCACATTTATCCACTGGGCAAAAGATTTAATCTACGTGAATCATATGGCTTGCACACGTGATAAAAGACGGGACATTAACTTTACAGATCACCTTACTGGAAAATGAAACAGCAATGAACAAAGAATGCTGAAGCCTAAGATTTCATGATGGATGTCTAGGTTCTCCAGGGAGTCTAAGATCCTGAGTATCGAAAGGACATTATCACAGCTTGCAGCTAATGCCATAAAGCTACAATAATTGAATGCAGTGTTCATTCCCTATGCACAATCATTGCTTTACAAGCATTTATCAGGAAAATACGATTTCTGGAATACACTGATCTCTCTTTCTAGAAGGCATGGAAATAATGAGCACATTGTCTCTTTTCAGTCCACTGTAGAGCTTCCCCCAGCAGTCCACTGACTAGATAATGATAACTAGAAATACAAGGTGAGAATTGTTAAAAAGCCTCATGGCTTTGTTTTCAGCTAAGGTACTATTATGAAATAATATCATCATGAAATAAGGTGAATCGGGGGCC
The DNA here is from genome assembly GCA_013397895.1 of Origma solitaria. Classification (NCBI taxonomy): domain Eukaryota; kingdom Metazoa; phylum Chordata; class Aves; order Passeriformes; family Acanthizidae; genus Origma; species Origma solitaria. The sequence continues at coordinate 2,008,439 of VZRL01004605.1, read as the reverse complement.
TAACTGAAGGTCTGTACAAAGACACAGCATCTTTAGCAAAAGCTTCTCATTTATTTGCAGTTTTGGTAAGGAAAGCAGGCAGGAGTTTCAGGTTCGTTTGAAAGACAGGGATACTGTAACTCCTGGTTCAGGCCAGTTCTTTTTCTCAGGTGAGGTGTGGAGTCTCACGCAGAGAGCAGCTCTGCATGTATTTCATATCTTGCTTTGCTTTTGCAAAAAGAATTCTGCTAAAATATCCAGACTCTGTGGTTTAGTCACTATAAGGGTGTAATTAGAATTAAAGGTCAAGTGTGCCTGCTTCAAAGCACTGCAAGTGTACAGAAATGTTGGTTGTAAGCTGGGAACATGACTGACATCTTCTAACTGTTCACAGAGCAACAGCATGGTGTCGATATACTGCACAATTTGTAGATGAGAGCTGTAGCAGCTGCTGATGCATCTGGCAACACTGGGAGCTGGTAGTGATGGAGTGGCTCCTGTTGTCACAAGAGGAGAGAGGAAGTGAGACTTCCCAAGTGACGTAAAGACAGCTCCAGAGGTGAGCAACTCCCAGTGTAATGCAAGGAGCTGACCTAAAATGACCACTGCTACTTGGTGCCAGACTTGAACTCCCCAAATTATGAGAGCTGCAAAGACCTCTGGAATCTGGAGACCCTTTTCCAAAATGATACCATTATTTCTGTATTAGCATAATTATAAACAGTATTTTTTATCAGCTAGTGTGCTTTCAACATGTTATTTCAACTGTTTCCAAAGCTTAGGAGGTGTAACTAATAGCTAAGATGTTATTCAGCGTCCTCCTCTGTTAAAATGCCTCCTGGTAGACAGGTAAAATTGAAATAGTACAGGAAAGAGACTGCAGAATCAGAGTTTTCTGATACACTGGAGGAAAACTTCTTAATTTAATACAACACTTGCTCTTATCTTTGATTGCAAATTACAGGTTTAGAACTCTTTTTTCTTGTTAGTGTTTATGGATTTGATGAAGAAATGTGTTTAGATTTATCCTATCTGTGTTCTCCTTTTCTGTCTCTCAACATTTTTTTAATCTTGGAGCATTTGTTTGCATGACCACATAGTTCTGGTTCTCTTTCAAGTAGTAACTGTTAGGAGCATTGAAACACAATGCACTGCTTTCCTTATGCCATAATTAAACAAATTCAGCTCTCAGAACACAATACAGAAGGGACTGACTGAAGTAGAGAGAATGTATTTTGTATTCCTAATTGCAACTTGAAAGAAAAGAGAGGGAGAAGGGATGTGAGATAAAACCAAAAATAGATGAATATATTATTGAACGAATTGAGTTCATACACAAGAACCGCTGTTTATAACTTTTTCATTAGTTTCTCACATACTGTATTTGACAGAATTACTGTTCTGCTTGCTGACTTAATCCACTCTCCTCCAGATACTGACAGTAATATCACTGTCAAACCTGGCACCTGTTTTTCATGTCCAAACATTGATTCTCCATCTTATAGCCAATGTATTTTGTAAGATTAAATTGTTATCATTATCAGCAAAATATTGATTAGACTGAAATCCCTACCTGTAAATTTATAGCCTTAATTTCCAGTAGTAGCCTTCATTTCATCTGTTATCTCCAAGCAGATGAAGATGTAAAGGAGTTACTAACGTCTCAAACAAAATGTGAGCTATTCTCTCATGTATTTATTAAAGTCTAATGAAAACAATGAATAAATAATTACTTCTATAATTGGAGAGAGGAAAAAAAAACAAAACAAAAGAACAAGAACCTTGGGCCTTCAAAATTACAGAAGAATTACAAGCCATAGATCTTATAGTTAACTAATAACATAGATAGAAGTCCACAAGGAAAAAGCACAATTCTTCTAGATTCAGAGCAAGAATGAGGTTAAAGCACCCCAACATTAACCTCCCTCTAAGCCTCTGTACATTCAGCCTATTATGAAAGCCAGTTCTCTCTGTCTCTGTGGTACTATCAAAACATGACTTCAGTCCCCGGGTTTCTGAAAGCTTCCTTGCTGGAGTTATCCTGGATAAATGAAGCCCTCTCTGGCATCCACATTTCTAGGAGAACTGCTTTCTGCCATTTCTTGCTTTACCCTGATATATTCTGCTTTCAGTTTGTCATGTATTGTCTTATTATACTCATGCTCCTCATCCTTGGGAGATATTAATTTTCCCTACATATTTCCAGACTTGAGATCCTCCTAATTCCCTCCACACTCACTAAGCCTGCACTAATTATTTTCTTTGTCTCAGTTCCTCACCCTTGACCATTGACTGTTCTTTCCATGAATCTGTGTTTTCTCTCTACTGCCTTTTTTGTCACGATTTTCATATTCTGCCCCTCAACATTTTTTCAGGACCATGGTGATGTTAGCTACTGTGGAAATAACTCACAACACTCTTCTTGTAAAAGGGTCTGCAACAAGCATTGTGCTTTATCATTTCAGCAGGTGCCCTATTTCATATGTGCAAGTTGAAACTTGGACCTCTAACCTTATGATCATTGAAGAAGAGGGTCGGAAGCAGCTTTTAAAATGCAATCTGTCAAAACAGCCTATGAATAAGAGCTCTTCTGAGCCTCAGAAACACATAAGGACACTTTCTAAGAGACAGTACACCTCTGAGAGGAACAAGAGTGCTAGGAGATCAAGGGTACCTTTTCTTCTTACTAGCCTTAAAAAAAATCATTTTTTGCTCCTTCAGTTACAAATCATCACCATCTTTACATCAAAAAAACAAATGAAGCATTTTCATAGCAAACAAAAAGTAATTTGTATTTCTAGAAATTACACTGTTCTGATTTAATTGATTCAAAATGCATTTAAGGGACCAAACTAAGGATCAGAAGTTTGACTTTTTGTTTCACCCAAACTCCAGTTTTGGTAATTACAGGTGAACAAGGAAATGCAGGTGAATGTACATATTAGTTGTGTGAACCTTGCATGTAGCCAACATGGACTTATAAGGTGAAACTTATAATGACTTATGAGGTTATTTTCATGAAACTTATATTCCAGAAGAATATGAGGTCTCAATACCTCAATGCCAAGTATACAGGAATACATTTCTGACAATGCATGACATATGACCCGCTTAATATATGAGGGAAAGGCTGGGGATGCTGTCTGCCTAGACTTTTCTGAACTCTCTGACATCCTTCCCCACACCATTCTCCTGGAGAAACTGGCTACTAATGGCTTGGATGGGTGCACTGTTTGCTGGATAAAACACTGGCTGGATAGCCAGGCCCAGGCAGCGGTGGTGAACAGTGCTACATCCAGCTGGAGGGCAGGAAGGCTCTACAGAGGGATCTGAACATGCTGGATTGATGGGCTAAGGCCAACTGGATGGTGTCAAACAAGCCAAAGTCTCTGGTCCTGCACTTGAGTCACAACAATCCCAGACAGTGCTACAGGCTGAGGGAAGAGTCATTGGAAAGTGTTCTTGTGGAAGAAGACCTGAGGGCACTGGTTGACAGCTGCTGAACATGAGCCAGTGCGCTTCCAGGTGGCCAAGGGGCCAATGGCATCTTGGCTTGTATCAGAAGTAGTGTGGCCACCAGGACCAGGGCAGTGATTGTCCCCCTGTACTCAGCACTGGTGAGACCACACCTTGAGAGCTGTGTTAAGTCTTGGGCCCCTACCAGAAAGACACTGAAGGTCTGGAAGGTGTTCGCAGAAGGGCAAGGAAGCTGAGGAAGGGTCTGGAGCACAAGGCTTATGAGAAGCAGCTGAGGGAGCAGGGGTTGTTTAACTAATCCAGAGAAAAGAAGGCTCTGGGCGACCTTATCGCTCTCTTCAGCTTCTTGAAAGGAGGCTGTAGCCAGGTGGGTGTTGTTCTCTTCTCCCAGGTAACAAGTGCTTGGACAAGGAGAAATGGCCTCAAGTTGCTATATGATTGAATATTAGGAAAAAATTCTTCATGGAAAAGGTTTTCAAGCACTGGAAAAGGCTGCCCAGGAAAGGGGTGGAGTTACAATTCCTGGAGGCATTTAGAAGACATGCAGATGTTACACTTTGGGACATGGTTTAGTGGTGGACTTGGCAATATTGAGTTAATAGTTGGACTCAATGCTCTTAAAGGTGCTTTCCAACATAAGTGATTCTATGATTATGTATGATCCCAGAAGCCTCTTTCTCTGTCTCCTCCCTAAGACATGTAATTCCTCTATTCCTTCTTCAGTACTTACTCAAAAGAAGTACTTTTACATTGAAAATCTCCATCTAAAGTAAATGGATGTGATTTATTTAACAAACGTGTTCTTTTCAGCTGTACTGATTATGACACCGCTAGGAATGGAAATCCTATATAGTGACACTGCACTGTTCATATTGTAAATAGATTAATTCCCTTCATTCATTAACCACATATTATGACTGACAAATGTAAGAGGGACAAAAAAAACTGTCAGAAAAAATGCTAAATCTTAGCTAGTCATTTACGTCTAGCTCTACAGAATCCTAGAGCACCTTTATATGGACAGACTGAAAATCTCCTGGAAATCAAGAGATAATAGATGAGATTCATGTGCTGAAACAGCAAACAACAAAAAATTCAGGAACTACATAGGTTTCTAGGGAAACAAACATATACACATTTTTCAAATGATATGAAAGTCATTTACACTGCTAATGTTGATACCAATTTCATGGGGAGAAGAATGTACGATGTTCATTATGACTGACAGAGTTGTACCTAAAACCAGACAGGAAGGTCATTATTCCCTCAATTTACAGTGCATAATACAAATTATGCAAATTGTAAAAACATTATGGTCGGGTTTATTCTGCTGTTCTGGTAACATAGTTTGTGGTTGGTCAGAGTGACATTTTACTTTTGACTAATGCAGAGAATCAACAGCCTAACACAGAAGGGATGTGGGGAAAGGATGCTGAGGGGGACTTCTACTTCCACTTGGATTGTGCAGATTAGGTCCCAAGAGACCACAGATTAATACTGACACCTACGCAACCAGGTCCAATCCACTGTTTCTCTATACAGAGATTGGAGAGCTTTTTCTTTATATTTATAACCTATGAAATTCTCATAGGCTGCTAAATCTTGAAAAACAGATGTTTTCTTCTATGGAGCAAAGACGATGATATTTAAAGAGTTATCCAAGTTTAGTGAACGATTCTATGTACTTTCAACCGGAGATGAGAAGGAAACGTATGACAAAGTACAGATGCCTGCAAAGACAGAAATCAGTAGGGTGCAGCAGAACTGTGCAACTGCCACACAAACTAAGGCAAAAAGAATACCAAAGAGAAAAGAGGTTTACTATTCAACAAAAACGAAAAGCATCCAGTATGGACACTGAGACAACTGAAGTATATAATGTTCCTTTTATATGAGTATCCACTAAAGAAATAGACTATGACCTACTGTTTATCAAAAAGGCAAACGTGATGGGTAAAGATCTTAGCCTGTGGTAGGGAAGGAACAGGTGTGCTGAAAGCTACTCAGATTTAAGTTGGATATTTTCACACCTCTAGGCCTGCTGGTCACCCCGTTTACTTGAAAACTGACTATCTGGGAAACCTGCATGCAAAATCTCAAAAAAGCAAAAAAAAGCTATATGCTTTTTTCCCAAGGCTATTTCTAAAACCCTAAAGGAAGACACATGAAGAATTAAAGGCCTCTAGAACTAACTAGACTATGTGCAGGAAATAGAACTCCTCCTCACCCCTGCCAAATTAGTAGAAGACAAAAAACCAGACTTGCTAAAAACACATCACACAGAAAATTAAAAATGTTTTATTTCTTTGACAAGGCAACAGGCCTCAAGTTTGGAAACAGAGCAGCAGACACATATGTTTTGACTTTATTAAGGCATCTAACACTTTAAATAAGTTTTCTATAACTCGAAGAAGCTAAGAAGGATTAGGCTAAATTAAGATTTTACATTGTGGACTCAAAGAAAAATCCAATTGGAAAAGTGCACTCAAAATGTAGTGATCTGGTACCCTGCCAAAACAGAGCTAAAACGCATCTGTCTAAGATCTGTAGCTATTCAAAATTATCACCAGTGGTGTGTGCAACAGCAAAGCTGAGATCTTGGCCAACAATTCAGGAAAAAAGAGAGGAATAATCCCACCCTACCACAAATCATTGAAATACTATTCCAAAATTAAAATTGTGAGATGCTATAATGAGGAATAAACAATGAATTGCAAAAGCTTTTTAAAATTATCCTTATTTCGCAGTATCATATGTGAAAAAGGTAACACTGTTGGGACTACTTTGGACCGAATCAGAATGCCAGGTTTCAGGTAGTGGATTACCTTTTCTCTGTGCCTACAGCTGAAAAATATAAGATTTGCACTGCAGCAAAGACTGAGCTTAGGGATCAGAAAAAACTCCTAACTGCATGAACTACAGGAATGGGTGGGAGGAAGGAATTACAAAATCTAATTTCGTTGAGAACTTTCAGAAAGCTAGTCAAAAAGGTGTCACAAAGAACAGAAATATAGCTGACATGCTTTGTAACATTTCCAGACAGGGAAGGAAGAGAAGGCCTCTTGAAAGTCTTTCCATTCTAGGACCCTATGATAAGCAAACCATGGGGAAACATAGAAATCGAAAACATGCTAAACAATTTATTTAGGGTTTGGTTTGGCTTTTTCTATGGTCATACATTTCACTAAGAAATATTCAAATATTATTATTCCACCATTATTCTGTACACAGCTCTCAGTTACTAATGTGGTTTGCTTTGGGCAAGCCCCTAGGAAGCTCAATTTGACATTGTTTCCTTGAATAAAGCTTCTTAGTAAAGAACATACGAAATTAAAAAAGAGAACAGAGAGAGCTGCTTTCTTTCCAAGCAGAAGTTTGCCATTAATTGTTCCCTCCCATGCTTACCTTCTGAAATCCAGTACTATGTATGGACTAAATATCTAAAGCTTCCAGAAATCTAGACAAAGGAAAATGTAACTTCCCCACTGGCAATACTTGACATCAGCATTAGAAAGAAAATGTTACAGTCTCCTTTGAGACATCAATATGTGATGAATAGAGAAAACTGAGAGCTCCAGGCTAACAGGTGGAATGCAGCAGTCTCATCTATATTTTGTGACTGCAGCTTCAGAATTCTACCTATAGTATTGTGCTCCAGAAATCAAGTTTTTATTTTAGCATTAAAAAGATCTCACGAAAAAACCCCTACACCATCTTGCATTTGATTGCAATCACAATGCTGATACTAGCCTGTGTACTACACTTTTTTAAATCTGCCAGTAACTTGAAACAATAGCTTCAGGAAACTTAAAATCCAACTCCGATGTCAAGAAATCCTTAATTCCAAAACCTGTCTACACATCAACATCATCAACTTCTTGCTCTTGTTGACCGGCTATTCGTCCTTCTTCCCAAGGCAGCTGCTGGTGGCTCTCTGATGTTAAAATTTGGGATATAATCTCTCTGGGGGCGTGTCTGCATGTGCAAGAGAATGAACACAGAAGTGCTTGAACTTGAGTGATCATTTACAAATTCAGACTTCTTTCTGCTAAAAGGATATTCACCTTTATATTCACCTAGACATTAAATGGCATCCCAGCTTCACCCAGTTGCTACTTTCTTCCTCTCCTAAAGAAGCTGAAATATAATGATGTCATGCCAATACAAGTTTCATTTCTTTTGATAAGTAGGCCAAAGTAGCAGATGTCTGGTTTAGCCTGGAGGAAAGGACGTTTAATAGTGTGTGACAAATAAAAAGAAAAAAAAAACCTCAGCAACATTTTTTCAATACTGCCTACTTCAAAAATGTTGTTTTACTGAATTATTTAAGTGGTACATCCCTACTAATATTGCGTTAGAATAACAGTAATAATTTCTCATCCAAGACTGGGTATTAAAAATCACCACAGTGACTTTTAATATACTTAATAGTTAGCTCTTGATTTTATTAAAGTCTTGACCCACTACTTATCTCCTGAATGGCCATCTACCGAAAGTGGATGATAATGGAACTAAACACAAGGAATCTATTGTATCATTCCTTTCAAGTCCTCCACATATTAATGCTGCCAAATCCAGTCGGCTCACTTGACTGGTTTAAAATACAACACCGGTTTCCCAGAGAGGATAATGGACCTCAGTATTTTTTTTAAAAATAAACAAGGCAGCCCAACTGATAGAAGCCTTTTAGGCAAGGGAAATAATTTTTTGAAAGGGAACAGATACTGTATTAGATATTATATTTAGATACTACATTAATGTAGTTTCCAACAGTAGTCTACTAAAATCCCACATAACATTTTAAACATATTAAAAATAATATTGCTATAACACTAAATGATCAACAAAGAAGACAATATTCTACCAGTAGTGCCTGATCAAACACAAATAATAATTACCACATATTACCAAAGGGCCCAAATTATATAATTAATCAAATCTCTACATATCTCTGGTAATTTCCAGTCTTTTATTATGGACAGTCATTAAAATATTTAGTGTTATACAGAATACAGCTTTAAATATATTTATTCCATTTTAATGTTTTTGGATTAAAAAGTCCCTAGTGTAGTGGACTGGTTTCTTTAATTCCTTTTGATACCAAAAAAAATTTTCTTTTTGGTATTTACGCAGGGTTCTTGCACACACTGTGATGTCAGACAAACACAAGGGAAGAGGACAAATAGCACAAACCTGAAAGGGGGAACGCTCCACACCAAATCCTGTCCTCCACAGTCTGTGTATAGGCTACATTCCTCCATTTCCCTTTTCACACAGTGTAAACATTTAACAAATCTAAGTGCATTTCTCCTGCTTTTCACCAAAAGTCATGGACAAGAAACAAAATTTGTCTTTCACTGCTGCACTGCATGCTTTTACATTTCACAGAAATTCATACTCCAGAAGTTTCTTTGGAGAGCAGGGTGGAAAAGGTGAGGTCTTACTTTAGGATACTTCAGAAGAAGCTTTAAGAAATCAGTTGACTCCCTTTTTACTGTTAAGAATGAAGTACGAAAAATAGCAGCAGAGTTTGTGAACAACCCCATGCTATTTTGCCTATTATGTGTGGCGATTGTTGTGTAGGGCATTCTTGCAAAGCAGTGATTAGGGTCAGTGTAGAAAGAACTGTACACATTGTACATCATTACACACACAGTTTATGCCCTTCCATACTGTGATTTAGTCTGCAGTGGATGCTCTAAATAACATGGTAATTGCAGATTTATTGAAAGGAGACAATTTCAGCAGTTCAGTGAGCTTATCAGAATGAGTTTTGCAGATGAAACTGCACAACATTTTTAGAAATGAAATGTGAAGGACAGAGAGGAGCAAAGTCTTTTTCTTCAAGGCTCTGGCTGGCTACCAGAGCATGCAAGTGGATATTGGTAATTGACAATTTTTCTCTGGATTTATAGCAATACATTACTGGGATGCAACGTAAATGCCAAGCAGTCACAGGGACTGGTACGTATTTTCCACCGTAGAAGGTTTTTTTGACAAGATCTACAGACTTAGCTGACTGCAGACTCACACTCCTCATACATAAAAAGAGCTCCTCACTCAGAACCCACGAGCAAGGAACAGGTTCCCTTCTGTCAAGCTCTCGCCTTCGTTATTGCCTACTTTGATATCAACTTTCCACATTTCACTTAGCAGTAAACAACTGAGGCATAATGTACCCGTAACGGGCAATTATCCTCACAGTGCTAATTGCTATGTAATATTTCTGCACTTAAGAGGAACAGAATACAAATGTTTGCCTTCTGCAGAAGAAATATGAGGATGAAAAAGCTACTGCACTAACCCATCAAGATTTCACCCACACAAGTAAACAGCAAAACCTGAAAATATAAATGCATGAACAACAAATTCATCCATACAATTTACTTGAGCATGATTCAATAAAGTGCTTTTGAACACACAGCTGAGTTACTTGCTACCTGAAATGTTCAAGTGTATCTGATCTGTAGAAGGATTTCAGGTGAGACAGGCTCTGCAGGAGATCTTCTGTCCTTCTGGACTGGCAGAGAGACCAGGAGGGACACTACAAAGAATCTCCAAAGATACTCACTAGTTGCTTGTGTTTTGGGATCTGAACAGAGCCTTACAACTTCAAGGAAAACAAAGTAAACATGATTAGTTAGTACCTTTTAAATAAAGTTTTGTCATACACAGCACCCAGAGTACCACAGTCATGCGTAAAAAGAAGCAAGGAAAAGGAAAAAGCAATTGATTTCATGTTTGACTGTTATTTCTCTTACAAACCAATATATTCTCTATTCTTCTTTAATATTAAATGCATAATGGGAAAAAAAAATAAATAGGAAATTACAATAGCAAGTGCACCCCCAGTCTACTGTAATTTGAGTAACATTAGCCTTACTTATGCTAATGTATCTGTGGTCTATCTCGACTAAGTGGAACTGAAAGGAGTAAAAACAAAATGAATGATGAAAATCAGGGAAGCAACTCAGATGAAACAACAGGAGAATCCATGTTTATTCCTTGGTTTATGACTTCTTCCCATATCCACTGTCGCTGTATTTTTTCCCATTTTTTATGAAGAACGTAAATTCACAAAACTAACTACACAATGATGGGAAAGAAACCCTTTAAGTGCTAGTTTTGTTTCAACAAAGTGTAATACTATATGTCTCTAGCTAGAAAAAAATTCAAGTTGCGAAATGAATGCACATGAACAGAGAAACAAACTAAAAGTCAGCTTTGTATTTCAAAAATGGCAGTCAATTAAGACAAGTGAAAGTTCTAAATGTAAATGATTACGCAGCTCTTTCTCGTTCTTTTGTGCAATTTTACCCTGGTATGATCAATATTAAGCTTTTAAGCAAAGAAAAATTTTTTATCCAATCATGAGTTCCACACTGCTGGAAGAAATGCAGTAGGGAACATACACATTGCCCTTTGCAAGTTATTAATGTGCTTACCTGCTTGGAAAGTAGTGCTAAAATTATTAATATGCCTTGCTGTTGTAGTTGTGGCATCTTTTCATCACCATCCCTTTAAGTCATTTCCAACAACAATTAAAAAGAACCAATCGCCTCTTAATTTTGCTTTTTGGTTGCTGATGTTGGTATGATATGAGGCCACGGGACAAAAGTCGGCTCTCAACTTTCCCTGCTGGGGCTTAGAAATGCTGCTCCAGTTGAACTTGCGGGACTCAAGAGCTGCTCCTCCTTTGGCCCCAAGTGTCTGGGTAGCACAAGCTGAGTCACACTCTCCAAATTGCATCTGAAAGCACCATTTGCTTTAAGAGCCACAGACCTTCATGGAGGCAAAACAAATGTCTAAATTCAAGTTTTTCAAGCTTTTGTGCAACAGAAAGCCTTGGATAGATGCATTAGAAGTCTTGCAGAATAGAACAGTCAAAGAAGGTTTTCATTGTTTGTGTTATGGGTAACATCCATTTCCAAAGACAGGAATGAAGCTATGAAAAGAACCGTGAACTATTTCTGTGACTACCACTCCATAGACAAGACAGCCTTCTGCCTTGAAAATCATGTGCTTTGTTAAAGACCTCATAAAAGGATAGTTTAAAAAATATTTGTTTCTTAACACATTCACAGTTCTGTACGAAAAGGTTTTTTTTTCTGTAAGATCTGTTCTAGAAACAATATATATAGATGAAGAGGTGGGTTTTTGTTTCTCAAAAATTTTATTTTAAGCTTAATAATGGAACATTCCACCACCCTTCTTCCTCACCCATTAATTTTCCCATAGTGCACCATCAGCTGTTTATTGATTTTTTTAACATCTATTTTGCATTGTACAGGACTTCACTGTCGACCTCCTACTGTACACATCTGACGGTTTGCAATTTCCATGACATGTAGGAGGATGATCTGATATTGGTAGTTAAAATGGCAGCAATATTAGCACCTTGCTAAGTTGGTAAAGACTTCCTATCCAATGTTCCTCTGCTAATTTACCACATATTCCAATTGGGAAATAACAGTCTGAAAACTATTCACCTACATTTTACAGTTCATCTCCATACTAAAATACTCGATGATACTCTGAGGGGACCTGTCAGGGCATATGCCATCAAAAAATTTTGCAATCTGCATAACCAGGCATGGATGGTAGGTAATTTTGCAAAAATATTCCAGAACAGAGCTGAAATTCTGTCTTTTCTGAAAATTACTAAGATATTTGACAGCATTAAAAATTAAAATGCTTTATTTTCTTATAAAATTTGCATCATACTTGAGTAAGTATTAAAGAGGTTCATCCAAATAAGGATTTTAGTTTGTTAATATGCCCCAGAGTCACAGCATGTTCCTATTACTTCAGAAGCTATAAAAATTAAAATGTTTTTGGGCATTATCTGACTTTGCTCCTCAACACAGCTACTGTAGTTTGCGTGCAGAACATAACTACTACAGAACTGAGTTTCATTTTGTACCTTTCTTGATTTCTTAACTAAATACCTCCATAGAGGAGGCAGATCTGATTACACAATGGAAGAGGTACTGAACAGACACAAAGTTAAATAGTAAACATCTGTTTTTATGGTAGACTTGTTTTTATTGCCAGACTTTATTAACAAGTCTGGCAACCCTGAAGCTCAGACCTCTAGAGCAGAAGCTGTAATTCCAATATATTGTATTTCCTGCCATCATTTAGAGCCTACTGCTCAGGAGGCAAAAGATTTGCCAAAGCTCTTTTTTAACCAAAGCCATTTTTGAGAAGAGAAAATTTGTGAATGTGGCTCTTCCTTAGGACAATAAGCTTTTAAACCTTTAAATATCCCTAGAGACTTGTTCCTTCTTTGCAGGCCTCATGAGTAGGATTTCACAGCTCACATGAAACCACATAAAACCCTAGATTTTGCTCCACTACTTTCTACCAGGTTTAACAGAACTATAATTTGGGTTAGATGGGCCATATTTAAGTGTCCATAGACATAACATTCCACCAAACCACCTCAGACTAAGGTTGTGGAAACTACCCCGGGTTAGATGATCTCACCGACACTGCCTGAAAAAGCAAGAAGCACACCCAACAGCAACTGAAAAAGACTGGAACAGTTAACTTGTGACTATCGAGAACAAAAAATCCTCACAAACAGAGAACTAGCAAGACTCAAATCTTAACTAGTTCAGATTAAAAAAAACTATAGCCCTTTGTTCAAATTTTCTTGAGAATGGCTTATTTAGCCTAAAAAAGTTCCTAGTCACCTTGACACTATCTGAAAATTTAGGGAGTGAACACTGATTTTACTCAGCCTGAGTAAAATCAGTGTTCACTCCCTATATCTGGCTATATCTCCCTATATCTCCCTCTATCTGGCTCATAGAAGACTGGACCAAGAGGATCTCTTAAGACACTTAGGTTACACATTGCGGCACACAAAAACTGCACAGGATTTAAAATTTGTCAGATTAGCATTTGGCCAACTTGTACCTCGTGCCTCAAGAAACCTAAGTCCAAGACCAGAACTCCAATTAAAACAGTACAGCCTTATGGGTATATCGTAAGATATAGGGCCAGTCAAGTTTGCATGGCTGGGAGCAACTGAAGACACAATAAATCACCTATTGCTCAGAGTAGTGGTAAATGCCATAACCTAGACAGAAAAAAAACCTTCTAGGTGATACAAACTATTTGTATAAATCATGCCACTGCAAAGTTGAAATGGAATGCGCAATATGGATGTAACAGAAAAGAGACAGCCTGTGGAGAAGGCTCAGGAGGAAACGCCAACTCATCCTGAGAGGTCTGAGGCACGACCTCATGCAAACACAGCCGACCAGGTTCCAGACCTGAGCTGGCTCACTGGCAGCCAGATCAGGTTTCCGCACTGGTGGCACAAGTCGGATAACCTACCTCTGGATAACTGTGTGGCTCAATTTCCTAGCAATGTACTTTGTGATGGCAGATCATTATAATTAGAATTGCTGTTGCTAGAAAAATAGCAGCTAAGAAATTAGCAGACCAAGCCAGTAAATGCAAAATAAATATTTAGTGTTTTGGGTTTTACCTGGAATTTCTTCATAGTCTGCATGTCACATAGCATCATCTATTTCCTTCAATGTATATAATACAGCTACTAATTTTATGTCATACAGCTGTAATATACAGCTACAAGCATAACATTAGGTAATAATATAGCTTAAATATAATATTACAGAAAATATATTTTCTATAATTTAGCTACTACTTTTACAGCCCATATAATTACTGCTTAGGGATAACACTACCTTTTTAGAAACTTGTTTTCTGCCTTAGCCTTTACAGTGAGTTCATGGTTATTGGGATATGTATAGGATTTGTTTTTGAAGGGTAGAGAGAGAAAAAACCCCAAATGAATAAAGAAAGATAAAGAAATAATCACATATAATTTTCTCTACCTAAATTTCAGAAGTTGTGTACAACCTCGAGAGGGTTCTGCTCATAAAACAATCTGAACCCTTTCAGCAAGGCTTCGTATTTGTTAAAAAACTAGAATAGAATAGTATAGAATATAATATTGTGGCCCTAATTGGAAACACTTTTTTTAAACTACAACTGATTTATCTAGGAAAAACAGATTAACATGGTAAGAGACTGGTGCACACAAGCATAAACAAAGCTTTACCTATGTTAATTATTCAGGAAAATATGTATTTTAGAAAGAGCTGGATATAGAAATTTGTTGGATAACTGTATTCCAAGAACCTGAATTTTCAGACAATACTGTTTAACGCCTAAGGGCATTGTGCAAGCACTGAGCATTTTCAGGATCCATTCTCTCTCATACAGAAACTTAACTCACGTGGTAAACACAAACAACATAGAAGTGCATCTTCCAAATTCTCACCTGTTTTTCACCAGTAGTTCATTTTTTTTCCTGACTGAATTTTTTATGGTTTTTCTTTTCTTAAAATCATTCACAGTTATCTAATATTCCTTAATGATACCTAGGAACAAGATATACATTATATTTGATCTTTGAAAACTCTTTCTACTGTTAGTCTTTTTACTGTCACTAAAATAAAACTTGTTTAAAACTGTAAATAAATAAACCACACCAGCAATAATGACATTGCCTTATTCTATACCCAATATAACCTCTGCTATCGTATGGACCAAAAATTGCATGAAGAAGAACCAAAAACCTTCACAATGCAAGTATATCTGGATGTTTCTTGCTTATCAAGCTCTACCATATGGAAATTTTTTTGTGTGAGCTGAACAATCAGTATCAATTATGAGCAGCTGTTATGGCATGTACTGTTCATGTGAAGTTTAGGAAACACAACATCCAGCTGAAGGAATTTTTTATGTTGAACTATTTAATATATAATATATTTTTACCATTACAAATGCTTTAGAATAAATAGGGTAAATACTGCGTAATATTTTTATTACCATTACTACAAATGTCTGATCTTATCACAGTGTTTCGAAACTAAGGCCATCTGACGAAAAGCCTTGGTCTAGTGTTTCACGTTCCCATGGGCACTACTGGATGTCTTATTGCTGGGGAAGAGGTGTTAGGAGGCCCATCTGAGCTCCGAGACCTCCTATGCTTGCCCTGAGATGTTACGGTGAGAGTGCACTATAGGACTGTGATGTAGCTCTTCCAAAACCCACACCATTTTCTAAATACAGACACAGAAACAAGGCAAAGAGGACTTTTAGCCCCACTCACACCTAGGGGCATTGTTCTCTTAGCAACACTTATGCAGACCTAATTCGGGTTAACAGAAATTTTATATAACCCCTCTACTCCTAGGAATTACATTTTCTCTCTCTCCCATTATTCTTTATTCAGCAAATGCCCTTAACCCACTCTGTTCTGAACTGAGATTTCAGAGATGGTCAAATGAAACAGTCTGAGGAGTCTTGCACTGTACTAAAAAGCTCCAAGTATAGCGATGCATGAGGATTGCTTCCTTTTAATGCAGAATTTAGCACAGGACTGAACCATCTGCTAGAAAACACACCCAAAGCAACCAAGTAACAACCATGAGGATTTACAACATTTTTAATTCCCAAAGCGTCACTATCCAATTCAGTCTAGACGACACAGTTTACCATAAACCCTTCTATAAATCACCAGGATCAGCATTTCTCAGTGGAAATTTCTGGAGTTCCATCAATTACTTCTCTGTGATCCTCAGCAGGTAACCAAACAGACCTCTAGTCAATAGGCTCATATGCATTATCCAGAGTGCTGTATGCAGCGATGGCACAGCTGTACAGCTGTTAAAATTTTTATGGAGGTCTACAAATGAAGTATGGGAGGAAAGAAAAAAGCACTCACTTTACATTGCTTTACCCAAATTTAGAGCTATCTTATTTATCAACACAATGAAAGTACAAATTAGGAGCTCTAACCTCCACTCTGTCTCCAAAAGTAATTTTGAGATTAAAGACTGCATGAGGTTGCAAGCCATCTCTGGGGGAAATATCCCTTAAAAGCAAAGCACTAGTGAAATTACCCCTCTGCCTGAAATTTTACACAAGAGATGTTTGTTACCACAGTCTGCATCCAAGACCAGGCATTGAAATCCTCTGAAGATCAGGGCCTGAGACTTCTCACAGTAACAGAGATGGTAATTACCCCGGCAATAGCAAAGCTGCTGCAGAGAAGACAAGGCCCCAGGATCCGGAATTTTGTCTTCAGTCTAATAGTCAGCTCAGCACTAACCCATAAAGACATGAAAAAGCCAGGAGAGGACTACACAATATGGATTTTTCTGTCTGGTTTTTTCTGGGGGGGGGTTTTAAACCTCATGGTTAAAATGAAAACACTAACTGATAAATGAATCAAGCACGACCAAAAAAACCCAAAATAAATCAAAATAACAGCATGAAAAATACATGAAGAATAAGATCCACAACCACATCACCATTTGATTTTACGTTTGAGTTATTACAGTGAAAGTCAGGTGGTGTAATTAGTTTCTATATCATTACTGCTATGTGTTTTGGAACCACACTTAACTACAGGTATCATTAAAGTTAAGGAATTGCTTCTTTATGAGGAGAGAAACATTTGCAGCTCTACAAACCAGAGACTAGCCATCAGGGAAAACATACTAACATCTGAATTTAATCGTATGTTCCTTCCATCTCAACAAACGGACTTTAGAAAAGTTTAGTACCAATGCAGTAGTATCAGTCCAGGATGTGGAAAATACTCTTGTGGTTAAAATGTACTTAGATGAAATATTTCAGGGAGATTTGCAGTTGGAACTGCCATTTTCATATGCCAAGCTTCCCTGAGATTAAAGTCAGTTCATAAAGAAAATGAAAACACTTTTTCCGTCTGCTTTGCTCTGCCCATTTTTTTAATTTGCTGCTTGCATGCACAAAAAAGAAAGTTGATTTTGCACCATGAAATATTATGACTTGAAGATTGTTGAAAGGATCATTACATATTTCTTCCTTTTTCTTTCCTTTTGCTAATAACACTTCTCCAAGTAATAGCTATATTCTTTATAACTGTATCTTGACAGCAGATCTCTACACAAGTCAACATTTAAGGTATAATCCATGACATTTAAGATCTGAAAGTGCTGTTCCTACCTGATGATGATCCCACTACTTATTATAGCACACGCTGGCTCTGTAAGTGGCTGAATAAATAGGCTTTTTCCAAGAAAGGATAAGGTATCACTTCTGTACTTCCTAAAGATCTTTCAATCCATGACATAAAAAAATTTCACTATATATCTGCACAGTAATAGGATTTATATAGGCTGTAAATCTCTTTTCACCCCTTTTTAAAATACTGATTTCATGATTCTTTCTTAGAAGACTAGGCACCAAAATTAGCTTTCTCTGAGTATCTCTGAGTTCTCTCAAAATCTGACTTTCAAAAGCAAAGCAGTGAGACTGAATGAAACTGGTCTGTGAAAAAGCAAAAGGCCTCCAAGCAACTATCTTGGCTTGTGTCTATCTAATGGGAAAAAATCGATGGCTAAATCTACTTGGACGTTTGGTTATCCGCCTGATAATTTTCAGGTCTACATTTCTAGAGAAACCATGAAACTGGAGAAAAAATAATGGAAAAGCATATGTGCTGGGGCTGGAATCCAATCCTTTGGGAAGCCAATACTCCTCCTTATGTTTCTCTGCAAAAATACTAGTTGAAACAAGTCCAAGAACTATTTCCTAAATCTTCTTATTTCTAGGAACTTTCCTCAACAATTTAACACTCTCATATCCCAAAACACTAAGGCTGTGCTGCCTTCTGACTAATGTCCGAATTCCTAGACTTACTCCTTTTTCTCCATGTGCTCTGAATTCTAGAATGATGCTGTCTGGCCACTGGACCCTCCTTGTATACAGGGTCACAAATGTTTGTGTCAACTTGACTATTACTAACTGGATCTCAGCTACTCCTTGGCATCCAGGAATGGTTTCATGCTGAAGTTAGCACTTTTTGAGCGGGTTCAGTATCTCTGTGGGGAAAAAATCATTAACTCTGAATAATCCAAAACATGATGTATCTCTAGAAATCTGTGCAGCCATGCGGCTTTCATTTTTCTAAATCTAATTTCTGAAAGAGCAGCTCTGTCTCTTTTGGTATTTATCTGAATCCCTGGAGGAGTCAGTGCTCCACTGAAGATGAGATTGCTTTAGTCTAGATTTACTGCAAATCAATGAATGCTAAGTTCACAACTCATTCTGGTTATATTCTAAATGACTTTTTCTTGGATGATGGCTTGATAAAAGTGTAATCCAACTAAAGAAAAAAGTTCATCACCACAAGTTTCAAAAACACTCTACTAATTCCTAGGATCATAGAGAAACCAAATGGCACATATGTATCAACGATAGATGTCCTTTCAATGCTGAGACTTTAAGTTAAAAAAATATCCTCCCTGGTTTGAAAAAACATCAAAGAAACTGTCAAGAGTCTTGGATCAAATTCAGCTCTGAAGTAGCTCTTTATTTTACAAGGAAGATTAACCAGATGATGCAGGACATTCACATTTCTTTGATTCCTCTGACATTATTCCCTTTGGGATTTCTCTGATCTGTTTCACAGGGCTTGAAGCACCTGAAGAGTGCCTATGCCAAATATAATTCCTCCACAGGACAGAACAGAGCCTCTTCTCCCTTATTGACAATGCCTTTGGAGACTTCAGCAGACCTTGGCTGGCCAAAGACAATGGGTCACAGCAGAAAGAGAAATTTAGCCGAAGTTTCAGAAAAGTTTCTAGCCCCAGAAGTGGAACTAAGAAGAAATGGAAAGGATCAGTGAACAATCTATAAAATCCTAGCTCAACTGTCAGGTGTCCAAGGCTGGGAGCATTTTTGTGGTCATTGCCATGGCCAAACCTCTTCTGTCCTGTGAAAAATCATATCTCTTTCTGAAAGCATTACAAAATATAAAGAAAGCGTCATAAATTTACAAACAAAGCATTACAATGTCTTATTTTAAATAATGCATCAATAGCCTGTATTTTTAAACAATCCTTTTGATAATTTCTAGTACTTAGAAAATTTTAAATCCCATATGTATTAGCCTAGATTTTTTTTGTTAAAACCTGTATAAAGTTAGGGGGGAGAAAAAGATACTGTGTTAGATCATGATCCCTTAGTTGTTTTCTTTCTAGCATTTCCATTTCTGATGGACAGAATGTTAACAGTAAAGCAAACCTACAGTATGCCTCTTATAAGAAGGTATATTTTCATATTTTCACTTCATTCAGTCTTATCACACCAAGAAGAGTAAAATGGAACAGCATAAAATTTGCCACATTTTTTCAGGTGTGCATATTTGCTTCAGTGGGACTTAAGTGCAATGTGATTCTAAATGCCATGCTTTTGATGAAGGGGTTCTATAAACCAGAAGCAAAATACATAGCAGAGAAATAAAAGTAAAAAGTGAAGATTCTAGACAAAAGAAGCTGTCACAAGAAGAAACTAAGTGAAACGAAGTGAAAAAACAGATACCACAAATAAGAATAATCTGTAGTTTGAACAAATGCCCTATACACAAAATCTACACTGGGTCATAAAAAAAGACAAAAAAAAAAGAAAAAAAGTGGACATTTAGGTAATCCCTATGTCCTGTATACTGATTTACCTACAGCAATTTATTATACGTCTTTTTGGGATTATAACTTCATCTTTTTCACACTGTTGACTGGAAGTTAAAAAATACCCATGTACAAGAAGGGTCAGACTACAGGCCTCTGAGCCTGACCTTGGTAGATCAGATCATCCCGACTGCCATCACATGATGCAGGCTAGGGAACTGGGCCCAGCCAGCATGGGTTTAGGAAAGACAGGTCCTGCTTGACCAACCTGTTTGCTTTTATGACAGAAGCGATTCGCTTATGGGTGTTGTCTACCTAGGTTACAGTAAAGCGTTTGACACCACCTCCCACAGCATTCTCCCTGGCAAAATGGCTGCTTATGGCATGGACAGGTGCACTCTTCACTGGGTGAACAGCAGGCTGGACAGACAGGCCCAGAGAGTGGTGGTAAAATGGTACTAAATCCAGCTGGCATCTGGTCACAAGTGGTGTTCCCCAGGGCTCAGTACTGGGGCCAGTCCTGTATAATATCTTTATCAATGATCTGGATGAGGGGATCAAGTGTACCCTAAGCAAGTTCACAGATGACACAATGTTAGGTGAGGGTGTCAATCTGATGGAGTGCAGGAGGGCTCTGCAGAGAGACTTGGACAGGCTGGATAAATGGGCCAAGGCCAACAGCATGAGGTTCAACAAGGCCAAGTGCCAGGTCCTGCACTTGGGTCACAATAACCCCAGGCAGTGCTACAGGCTGGGGTACAGTGGCTGGAAAGCTGCCTGGTGGAAAAGGACCCAGGCGTGGTGGATGACAGCAGCTGAACACAAGCCAGTGTGTGCCCAGGTGGCCAAGAAGGCCAATGGCATCTTGGCTTGTATCCGGAATAGTGTGGTCAGCCGGACCAGGGCAGGATCATGCCCCTGGACTCAGCACTGGTGAGCCTGCACTTTGAGTTTTGGGCCCCTGACTATAAGAAGGACATTGAGGTGCTGGAGTGTGTCCAGAGAAGGGCAATGGAGCTGGGGAAGGGTCTGGAGCAGAAGGCTTATGAGGAGCAGCTGAGGGAGCTGAAGGTGTTTGGTCTGGAGAGAAGGAGGCTCAGGAGTGACCTTATTGCTCTCTTCAATTCCCTGAATGGAGGGTGCAGTGAAGTGGAGGTTGCTCTCTTCTGCCATACTGCAAGTGAAGAGATGAAAGAGCTGTAAGTTGTGCCAGGGGAGGTTCAGATTAGATACTAGAAAAAGAGTTTTCACAGAAAGACTGATTAAGCATGGGAACATGTTGCTCAGGGAGCTGGTGGAATCACCATCTCTGGAAGCACTCAAGAAGCATGTGGATGTGGCACTGGCAGATATGGTTTAGGGGTGATTACATAATGCTGTGCTGATGGTTGGGCTAGATGATCTCGAAGGTCTTTTTCAACCTTAATGATTATGTTAATACGTGAAATTCGACAAGAAAGATCCTCCAGACAACCCTCCCTCTTCCATTAAGAATTATTAAAAATATAAAGCAAACATATCCAATCCTTCTGACAAAATGAGAGAATTTTTCTTCCTTTCTGCTAGAACACAAAACTCTGCCACTAACACTATACTGTTGTCAGCTTTTTCTTAAGCAGTACTATTCCTTGGCACCTCTCACAGTATTTCGAATTAGTTGCATAAAATCCACAGCAACTGACTTCAAAATGTCTTTTTATCTGGTATGGAAATTCCCTTGTTTATATTAGATGTTTGGGTGACTTCTAACTCCACTGGCAGAACAAATAGTATCATCCTTGAAAAAGCTATTGAAGGAGAGCAGAGTCAGTGTGTTATACTTCAACCTTGGCAATGGCCCATCTAAAAATTAATGGATACAGTCTGGAAGATTAAGCAGACATTTGTCTTCTCTGTTTAGAATAAGAACACACTCTGCTCAGATTCAGAAAGTCAAAGCACCATCTTGCCTTACATCACAGAACTTAATCAACAATGTCCTAAAAGTAAGACTTTAAACAAGACCTTATTTTAGGAAAATAACTGTTTTTAGTCCTTCATCAATAGATATTAGGACTATCTGTGAAACAGCCCAGGCAGGTCTTTACATATTTTACAGGAGCAATGAATTTTATCTTCATCCTAGAATGCTTTATCTTTATCCCCAAAGAGACATGTGGGTACTAAAAGAGATGCAGTAGGTCAGTCTCCCTAGAAGCATTTTATCATAAGTGGAAACAGAATAAAATTTAAAAGAAGAATTTAAAATAGGAAATAAATAAAGGAGTCCTTTAAAAGATAAGCAAGAACATTTTGTTTGGATCCTGCTTTCAACCTTTTACAACATCTGTCCTTCAGTGCTGACTACAGAAGTTAACAAAGATGCACACTGAGTAGCATAACCACCATTCCTGACAGCCTATGTAAAAGCTGGAGGCAACTCTTGAGAACTCATATTTCTGCTGAATGTTAGAAAATAAGTTTATGGGAGTAGTATTTATTGTTTCCATAGGCACTAAGCGGTCTAAGGAACTACAGCATTTCCTTAGATTGCTCATAGCTATTCTGGGGCAAAATCAACAGAAAGTTTATTATGAAAATATTGACTAAACCTTTTCAAGTTTGATCACTGAAGGCAAAATTAGTCTAGTCTTACTGGCTGATGTTTACTTTCGCCAAAATAAAATCACCTGAAATAACAGCATGATGGCAATACAATTATAAAGCATAATCAAATTGCTTATTAGTACCTTAAAAACAAACGTTTGTTTCCATGATTACTCCTGATAAATACCATAGATGTGCCTCAGAATTTTTTTTTTCAGCAATAGATCATTGTTAGTTAAAAACAAAATCTAGTGTTATTTCAATTATTGCTTTATCAACTGTGCTTTTCAGGATTACGCCTACATAACCTATTCTGTTACATGGCTTACATATGAAATGTTACCCCAAAACTGGGGTTAAACATAATGAATGAACTAGGAAAGTTAATGAGAATGAGGAATGATATAAGCAAAACAAAATGCTGGAAATCAGCACAAAATGCGGTCTCAGGTTGGAATGAATTAATAAGCTTCAGCCAAAGGAAAGGACTTTAAAAAAGGAAAGGATCAAGGTCTCTTGAACCTCATCTAGAATGCTTCTAACTGAAATAAGTTTACTCCTTTCCCCTCTTCCCTCCTCAAAAGGAGACAGATTCCACATTCACTTCTTTTCAGCCATCCACCCCAAAAAGCTGCTCTTTTTATCCTTTTCGTTTCTCTGTATTAAGAGAATGAAGGATACACTTGTAATGAGTGCCAGTTTTTACATGTTTTGAGCTGTGAACAGGCAAAGGCTTATTGACCCATGACAGCTTCTGTATGTTCCTGCAGGTTGTCTCATTCTAGAGCAATCTTGAGTTGCTGCACATTTCAGCCTCTGTTTTTCACTGGAAAAAGTGATTCCATTTGTAATGTCAACATCTAATCTCACTGCAACATTGTCGAAGCCTTTTTCCCCCCTCCCAAACAGCAAAACCAGTAATTTTTGTAATCGTGGAAACTTAAAATCGAAAATAGGCAATTTTCTTTTTCTTCTACATCATGTGCCCTGTGCCTCTATTACAGCAATACAAAATCATGATTTGAATTCCCGGACAGTTTTGTACCACCCAAAACAAAAGAGACCAATGTCAGTTTCTTTTTAAGGAGTATCTGAGTAGGATATATTCTGTAATATTTCATACTGAAAAAAATCAGATATTCTCTACTACTACTTTAAACCATATTCTAAGCGTTTTCATTTAGCCATGGCATGTTAAAGCAACTAAATATCTTCTGAATTCATTTTCTAACCTTATTTTTGATGTTTCGCGTGAGAAATGGCACAAGCAAGTATACACCTAGAGATACCAATGCACACAGTTGTCACACACATTTTATCATCAGCCCCTTACCAACTTTTTGTGCAACTTTGCCAAATATTAGCAACTTACTCTGAAATGATTACTCTTCCTCTTTCATAATGACGGAAACTTTTAGCAAGCATAGTTCAGCTTTTGCTGAGAATGAGTTTAAAATTAGCTTATCCATTGTTACATGTCTTTCCATCGTCATTTAATAGCTCTACCATCCCTTCAGGGCAAGAAATAATCTTGTGGGGAAAAAAAAGGCAGGGGGGGGAAGGAAAAAAAGAAATTGGTTACTTGTGCTTACAAAAATAAACCTAGATGTGTTGTAAATCTGAAAAATAAGAAATCATTTATATACAATCTAAGAACCTCAGAAAGATTTGCTCCAATCAGTTGCTCAGATGTACTAGATACACTCAGTTTTGGTCAAAGTAATAAGCTATCTGCTATGAAGAAATAATTAAACGTTAAGGTGGATCTGTGATTTACTCATGTTCATAGAAATCTCTGAAGGTTACTTTTTCTACTTCATGCATCCTTAAGATATTGAAAAGGCAGAACACTCTGTTGCCCTGCCATTTCAGGATTTCAACTTGACAAATGAACTGATATTGGGTTACAATTGTCACAGAAAACATATAAGGCCATGCCACTTAAAACTTGTCAATAACAGAAGACAGCTCAAAACATTTTAAAGAAACAACCTCTTATCTGATCCACTGCAGAACTGTGCATCTGTAAAGCTCCAAATGCAGAGTAAACCACTAGGATGCTATATAATTACAAATCACATAATTGTAACAATCAGTGTGTAAATCAGTTTGTGAAGATTAGAACCTGTTGTTTGGATGACAAGAAAGAAGACATACAAACTGGTCTCAGCAGCTTTCAGTAACATCCAGGAAGCAACTATTGCAGAGCATGAAAATGAATGCCGAAAAGTACTTTTCCGACAGATTATAAGATTTTAAAACTGACTGCTTTCATAACCATTGGTCTGTAAGTGAAAAGATTAACAGTAAAGTGGTAGCACACACAGCAGCAAAAAAACCACTCTGAATTTTAGTCAATAGTCTCTGAAAATTATTGTTATGAAAATAACCTATTTTCAAGTCACTTGTTTTAGGGACACAGTACCATATTGTACACTAACTGCATAGCAGAGATTGAGTCACCGTAACACAGAATAAAATAAATTAGTTTTGGAAGATTCATGCCTAACTATTCTGTGATGCTATCAGAGCACTAATAGTTCATTGTTTTAACAGACACATAGGTAAGATGAAAGTTATTTTTACTCAGTCAAGAGTCCAACTTTTCTGTGTTTGTAGAATCATAGTTTGAGATGAATGGCATATACACTTTGCTTAGAGAATGAACAGATAATATATTAAGAGGAATCACTGTGCAATTAGACTTGTGCCTAATTAACAGTAACTAAAGCACATAAAACACTTCTATTAATGCAGAGCTCAAATAAGCGTATGGAAGAAGAATCACTTATCTAATTGTTAAATGAGAGTGATTCTGAGCTTTGCTGTTGCCTGTGAAAATCGTATCCAAACTTTTTCAATGCTGATCTTTGCTGGCGCTTCCTTTGAAAGATTATTTATTAATGAACAGGGTAGCCTCGTAATGTTTTAATTCATTTCCTTTGAGACTCCAGTACCGCAAAGCAAAGGGTCCATCTAAATCAATAACTGGACAGTCTGAAAATGAGAATACATTGTCACTTCTATCAGAAACAACTCTGCTCAAGATTAAACAGAATCTTGCTAAGATGATCTTAAAAAGATCATACTTCATGAACAGTCTTATAGACGTAGACAAAGTAAAGGTTAATGAAGAGAAACAGTCTGAGAAACCCTATCTGCATAATATTACTGTGAATTACAGCACGATTCAACCACCAGAATTTTTCATCTCCTTTTACAGTAAGTGAAAAAAATAACAAAAGGATTTTTAGTTTCTTTTAAAACAACTAACAATGCAATGCTGTTTGTCAGAGAAAGGTTTTTTGACAAAAGAAATGCTTTCACTGATTACTGTGAATTATAAATTATAGCTCTCTAATTTTTCCTCTTATAAATGAATACTCTTCACAATCTAGCCTAACATGTCAGACAAAAAACTGAAACTTTTATAATGGAAATTTAATTATAGTACAATTTTTGCCAGTTGTCATTCCAAAGTCAACTATAATTATGCTCAGGTCATTAAAAGTTTTTTTTCATTTACTTGGCCAAACATGCCACTTATACATTGGTTCATGCTCTCAAATTCAACACTATACAACAGTAATTAAGAAAATTACTGAATTTTTTAATATTTTTTAAGCTAATTGCAAACAAAACATCAGCAGAAATAGTCAAAACAAAGTGCAACTGACAGACAATTTCATTTTTGTTTCCGAAGAACATAAATTTTTAGAAATGAAAAGGCACTTCTACATGTCAAGAGTAAACATTTATTATTGCCTTTTTGCTTTACATGCGTTTTTCCATATGATAAAAGATAGTCCACTATAAACATAATTTTCTACTGCAAAATTTCTGCATCAAAATACCTTCAGAGAGCTTTTTGAAAGTTCTGAATCATGAACTAATGAATGAAATTGAATTCTCCTAAAAGAAAGCCCTCTTCTCTCCTTCCAGGAAGTGGATCAAGTTTAACAGAATGAGTAAACATGAACTAAATGCACAGATTGTTGTTAAAATATTTTAAATAATAACAAGGGTGTTCAAATGATAGCATATACTTGAAAGACAGCTAAATGCAGACAGCAAAAGCATAAATTTGGAAACACAATTATTAAAACTATTTGAGATGGTTGGGTATACTGAGATGCAAAAGCCCTAAATCATTAGCTTCACTGGCAACTTGATTTTAATCTCCTCTGTTTTTCTTTGAATACAGTACCTCATAATAATGCTAGGCAAAGCTTTTCCCAATTTTATTCCTTATTTCTTCTTAGATATTTAAGTTAGTATTTCCTTGCTGAATGCTTTCACAGTAAAATGTTTTACTTCCTGGGCCAGAATTCATTTAGACATGTAGTTATGGAGTAGCAGGGAAAAAAAAAAAAAGAAAAATAAAAAACAGAGCAGCTTTCCTCAGTCATGTTTCTGGACTCTTAAGAGTCTGGAAGAATCTCAGTTCGATGGGGATGCCCCTCTCTGCCTAAGCAACACACTCAGCAGTAATCAGATGGATTACCAAGAAAACTTATTTTTTACGTCTATAGAATCTGAGGTCGAATGCTCTGTGAACTGTCTCAACTTTATTTTTGTTGTAAACAGAAATGTGATGCACACTTGTTCAGCATGAGAGATCTTTGGACTGAGGGGCAGCATTACCTATTTACAGCTCTGCAGCAACCTAGTACCCTGAAGAGAGAGAATTTTTTTTTCTCCAAAGTCAGGATATTTCTTCATCAGGATCTGCTCTGACTTCAGGTTTCAGACTTGACACATAGTCTACAGGCTAGGTTTTAATTGAACTTTATAGCAAAAAGAAGTACCAGAAAAGCCAGAACTCAGCACCAGCTTTTCTTCCTGGGAATTTTTAGAAGGTTGGACTGAATTCTGCATATGACTCTATATTTGCAAAACAAACAGGTTTGCAAAGCCAAAATGCCTCCCAAGCACTGAAAAAACCTGGAAACGCCTGAGTGGTATCATTGTTCATTTTCCTTTGAAGTGAGGTAAAATTAATATACCATTCTTTCTAAAAACCTTTGATACTACTTTTTTTTGTAATTTGAAAAAAACCACCAAACTACTAAAAGGTTTAAAAACCTAAAGTATCTCTGTGTTTCTATGTCATTCCTGGATGTTTCTTGCTTCATGGATACTTCAATAGAATTGTGCATTTACGTGTTTTTAAAGCTGGCCAAAGCTGCTGGGCAAGATAGCACATGGTCTAACAGTCTCAAACAAAAGAGTGAGCCTAAAAACATTACAACCAAGGAGTATGCTTGTCTGTTCATCCATTTCCATCTTTAAATACCCTTTAAAACCACTGGCAAATTTCATCCAAATAACTTCTTTAAAATTTAAACTAATTTGACACAGTACTGCCAGAATTTAATTCCAGAAGATGAGAGAGCCAAACTAGTGCGCCCCAGGAGGCTCAGAGCAGACAAGCAGAAGTCTAACATCAAATACTCCATTTGACAACAGATCTGTGGTTAATTGGGTGCTGCCACCTGCCATGCAGGTCTGTCATAAGGGAAAATGGGATTACTTTCACAAGGAGGTGGTATTTAATTGACAAATCTTTAAAAAATTAGGCCTCTGTTGTCTATGGGACATCTTATTTTCCTGACTCCTAAAACAAAAGGAGTTTTCAGACTTGGCTCAGAAGTTCATGCAACTATTTTTTAGACACTGTAAACTGTATGTGAAAACTGGAATACTTGATGTAAAAATTGGCTTCAGAAGTGGGAAGAAAGTACTCAGCATAAAGCTGGTAAGGTTAAATTTCAAGGCACCCATGGAACGTCACTGGAAAGGCACAGAATGCCCTTTCCTGTTATTTCTAATTGCTTTTAATTACAGAGTACAAATGCATTCATTTAAATCTGCAGTAATAATATACTTCTGAAAAGAGAGATCCAAAGCATCTATGAAAAAGCTTTTATTTAATTTGTTCAGAACAGAGTAATACTAGGGAATGCCCAAATAGTATTTTTTACAAGTATTTACAAGTATTTATAATTTACCACTTATACAAAAGGTGCCCATACAGCAGTCTTTTATTTATAACCAGTACACTCCCAGCTTGTTTGGTTTTTCTTACTCCATAACAAGAAATTCTTCCTCAATTGAAACTGGGTACAATAATTGTTTGAGTGTGTGTTTTTGAGCTTATCCTTGTAACTAATAAGAGACCGCAACAAACCTGGAGATGAAGATATGTCATAGGAGAGATCATATTATCTACTTTTCCTTAAGGGTCATTATTTTTTAGTCATATTCCCTCCACCTGGCAGATGCGAAATTAATAATTTTGCCCCTCAGGTTTGCTCTAAGTTAGTGAAGGTTCATTTGTCTCAAAGAGCAGGTTAATTTCTTCCTCTGCAAATGTTTTGAAATGGGAATCTATTAAAGTGAAGAACTAAGTCTCCATTTATATTACTGCTTTTCACACGACCAAAGACACGGCAGTTCTTTTTACATACACTCTGTTTCCACCCCTGTATTAGCCCAGCCATAAATGTCAGGAAAGAATCCCAAATGCTTCTCCTTATTCTAATGGGGAGCTTCTCAAAACAAACTTATCTGACATTCAGGTTTCATACTCTGTGTCCTTATCAACACTAGTGTCTATATTCCTGTTATACGTCAGCACATGCATCAGAGAGAGAGCCAACAGACCTAGATATTTGAAGGAGTTTTCCTGTCCCCTTTTTTTCCCTCCCCTTCATGTGATGGGGAGTGAAGATGTTCTGTTTCTTAAGTGAGATCTCAGTGCACTGTTATTAACCAAAAAAAATGTATTTAGGGATCAGTGGAGACACGAAAGTGCAGGTATTAGTAATTCCTATGTAACACCAATTCCTTGGTTGCTGATATTAGGAAAAGTACTGGTGCTCAAGGGCTGAAAACTCACTGACAGGAGAACCAACCTGTGATTTCCCCTGCAATGGAAAGACACACTTCAAATGAAAGGGCAAATACTCTGATGATGTTCTTTTTCTAAAAGAAAATTATTATTTTTCCCTATCATCGGCAACTGCAAATCTTAAGAAGCATCCAGAATGATGTAGTGGAACTCTGCTGACTGCTCCTGATCATGTTTTTGTTCCTTGTGCACCTGGAAATGATTTCCAAGATTAGTTGTTCCATCATCTTCCCAGGGACTATGGTGAGGCTGCCCAGCCTGTAGTTCTCAGGGTCTTCCTTAGCGTCCTTCTTGAAGACAAGAGTGGCATTTGTTGATTTGCTGCAGTCACATTCACTGGGGGGTGTTTTGGTTTTGTTTTTTTTTTCCCATTAAGAAACTTAAAGGACTCCCAGGGGAAATTCTAGACTGTGAGACTAGGAGGAAGAGAACTGGATTTAAGGAGATTTTTCTATAGGAGGAATTTGGATTATCTAGGTTTTTCTTGACCCAAGATTCCCGAAAACACAATGGGAGGCTGTTCTGTAACATAGCATCAGAGAAGTCATCTCAGTAAGTAACACCTCAGGCACTTGTTTCCAGACAAGTGGCTGCCGAAGAAGAACTTTCATATACTAATCAATGCTGAACATCACTTGTGTTTTCTGAAGGGCCCCTTCCAAGAAGATGCATTTCAGTTTTGTTTCTCCATCAGAAGTAAGTGACCAGTGATGCAGACACATGGATGTATATCTCATTATGCAATATTTTCTTGGAATTCTATTAAAATCTTTAAGTTTACCTCCTGCACATCTGAAAGCTGCAATTCACCTGCTACAGCACAGAAAATCTAAAACTAACTTTTACCCCTAGGAGAAAGTGACCTTATATGAGAATGGTTTGTGTATCAGAAAGGCATTAGAATAAAGGACAATACAGCAGGACTTTACTTTCATAAAACCGTAAATAAAATATAAGTTCACTGTGAACTTCTAGTTCTGATAAATCAATGCAATTTCCTACTAAAGTTCATTACAGTTTCAGGTTCTGAATGGTGGCTTTAGAAATATCATGGCAACTTGCCATGGAAAATAAAATAGTGCAGTATCTGCAACCCTCCACCTCACGGTTCAGGTGTCTGTGACCTGAGGTCTAGCTCTAATACAACACGGCTGCAAAACATTGGGTCAAGCTTCTGAAGAAAATTGCCAAGTTCTGAGAAAGAGCTGTGGGTAAAACTTGCAGTATGGCTTCAAGTTGACATTTTCTTAGGATCACAAAACTAAGCAATGTTAAGACTCTGTTATATGCCTGAAAAAACCCAGAATCTCTTCACAGGCAGTCCCCTAAGGTATAGCAATGAGAAGGAATAACTTAATTCCCAGTGACACTAAAATCCTTCCTCTTTTCTTGAGATAAAAGGTCAAAAGATCAAAGTCTTGAAGGACAGAGAAAGGGAGCTGCCATTTCAACCTAGAGAAGTTCTTAGGAAGGAACTCATCTTTCCTAATATTAATATAAAATGAGAAAGGGCATGGAAATTAGCAGTAAGCACCAAGATTCAAGACAGGCTAGGGCATTCACACTGCCAAAGGGAGAGACTAACTACAGAACTAATAACAGAAGAAGATGGGAGGGTGGAAAACAGAGAAAAACAACCTCAAAAATTACTTTCTATTCAGAATGTTGTACAACAGGGGATGCAGACTGTCCATCTTGTAGGACCTGGACAGTGCTCCATGTTATGGGGCAGGAACAAAGTGGTGGCATGGAGTACTACCCAGCACACCTGGGGACACTGAATTTACTTGCAGGCTTCAAGACAGTTCCTGGCCTGTACCATCTGCCCAGAGATACTTCTGCCTGGTGCAACCTGATGCAGTTCTTAATTGATCAGAGGGAAGAGTATTCCATCAGCGTATTCTGGCACGCGTAGATTTTTTTTCACAATGCCATTGGGTGCCAGCACAGAACTAGTGAAATAATTTTGACTCCTTGGAAGATTAACCAGCTGAAGCCAGAGCAGTAAGCAAACCCAGAAAATAAAGGTTATGCTTTTTCAAGAGTGGGGATTAAAAAAGTTCCTCTGCTCTGTTTTTCCAGATTGTAGCAAGCCTTCTAGGAGTACCAGACATTTTAAAACAAACCTGTAGCAGTGTTTCAAGAGCTCAGCTGTACTGGGAGTAACAGCTTTCCTCCTGACAAGCTCAGGTGACGGGGTAGAAGAGACAGCAAAATCAACTACCTTAATTTAAACAGTCCTCTTACTTCATTATATGAAAATTATTGGTTAAATTGACAGTGATTGTTTGTGCAAATACTCCAGGCCAGTAATTGTGTCTTAGCACAAAGAAGGAGAGATCTGAATGTTAAAAAGACCCCACAGTTTGGGGATAAGTCATCAAAGGTTCTTTCATGACAGTCTTTTTAATTTTTCTTTTCCTGAATTCCAGTAGAGTCTTCTGGATCAGGAAAGGAAAATATGTTAATTTTCAGAAATTATGCCAAATGTCACAGAGGAAAAAAAATTACGAGAAAAAGAAAACAATTTTCCCTAGGGGGTCTTAACAATCCCCCTCCTTAGCAGGAAGCAGGATTTTATTTTAGCCTTCCTTCCTAAGGTAGCTGTCTTTAAGATGTATCTGCTCACCAGCAGATTCAAGGAACAACATAAATTAGAAATAAAGTCTCCTAATAGAAGGGCCATAGCAAAAAAAAAAAAAAAAAAAGAAGGAGCTCATTTAGCAGTTCTGCATTATTCAGGTGTATTTTAACTGGGGCACTGTCTCACCATCAGAGAGCAGGGACACAGACCAATCAAGATTTGTATCAAGCAATGCACGTCAAAGACAAAACATGCTGGAAAGCACTGAAATAAATAACTCTACCCACAGAAATATTGATATGAATAAGAAGAAACTACAAAACACAGTCTATCTTATTAATCCTTCAACATACCTACTTTAGTTTTACTATGGATAGTTCTACTGGGTTTGGGTCAGAATGGGTCTCATAAGGAACAGTAGTGATAAGACAAGGGGGAACAGCTTCAAACTGGAAGTAGGTTTAGATCAGATACCAGCAGGAAATTCTTTACTGTGAGGGTGGTGAGGCACTAGAACAGGTTACCCAGAGAAGCTGTGGATGCCCCATCCCTGGCATTCTGCCTTCTAGGTTCACACCACCATATAAGACAGTTGTGGGAAGAGGTAGCTGTGAACATAGGAACAGGTGATTCAAATTCCAGACAACCTGGGGAAGCCTCCACTTCACACCTTAAAATGAGAAAAACCCTTTTTTTCTAAGTCTGACTCAAATGTGATTTAGCATGGCCAAAATCCACTAATCACCTCTTTTTCAAACCTAACTCCCCATTATACGTTAAATCTAATCGATATCTGAATGTATTTCTTTGGCTTTTCTGAGAATTACACTGAAAAAGCACTTATATTTACATTGTATTTCATCAAAAGGAAACAAAGCACTTTATAAAGTGGCAACTGCTCCAGTGAGTGCGATGCAACCAAGTCTGGAGAGATTTTTTTCTTTGCATTCTAATTATAGATACTTCTATTTAGTAAAGTTACAGATAAGACTTGTCTATTACAAACCTCTGAAATCTCATTTTACTAAAATGAAAACATATTTCAAATGCTTTGGAGAACTATTAAGATTATTGAATGCCTAGCATACTGCTTCAAGTCTCCAAGTGGTTCACTATCTTCCCCTAGGGAACAGGCAAGCAGCATGCAATTATCACAGTAATTAAAAAGGTGCAATGATTCTTCTCTTAAAGACTCCCGTTTTATTAATTCTATGGTATGCTTTGGAGACTGGCATTATTTTACTCCTACCCAGCTTAATTATACTGTCATTAGTTTATCAGCATCTCTTTTTAAACCCTTGGGCCAGTTATTAGCATGTCACTTGCTAACAGTTAACCAATAACCACTACACCTTCAAAGCAGGGTCTTCTGCTATAAAAAAGCCAATTTGTAGAGACAGATTTAATATCATTATTCAATTTACATTTTTCAGTCATTTAACTTTCTGCTTTTAATTTAAGAAGGTTACTGTTTAGCTTAATGAAAACACAAATAATTCTGATGTATTACAAGACGTTACAAGGTAATAAAATACTTCCAGTACACAGTGGTTTATGAAACTGAATGCATGTTTTAATACTCAACAGTATGTATCACTGAGAAGAACAGAAAGCATATGATATTCTTAAACAGAACTAAAATTCTGGATATCACTCTCTACTAAGTCTGGCTGAGGTGGAGTTAATTTCCTTCATAGCAGCCTGTATGGCACTGTATTTCAGATTGGTGACTAATCTGATGTTGGTAACACACCGGTGTTTTAGATGTGCTTGCCCAGCCTCAAGGCTTTCTTTTTCTCACTCCACTCCTCCAGCACACACACCAAAGGTAGACAAGCAGCAGGTAGGGGACACAGTGGGGACTGCTGCCTCCACCTGACCAAAGGGATGTTCCATATCATATAACATCACAATTGGAAATCAAGGCTCAAGGAAAGCAGGAAGTGGGGATGTTAACCGTTACGGTGTTTGTCTCATCAAGTAACCAGTGTGTATGCTAAAGAACTGCTTCCCAGGAAGTGGATAAAGATCTGCCAGCCCATGAAAAACAGTCATTTCCTATCTCCCTTTTCTTCCAAGTGCAGTTTGGCTTCACCTATCATGGTCTTCATCTCAGTCCATGAGTCTTTTTGCCTTCCTTCCGTTTTCTCCCTGTCCAGCGGCAGAGGTGACTGAGTGGCTGTGTGGGTACTTGGCTGCTGCCTGGTGTATACTCAGCCCACCCCGTAACCCTTCAGGACAGGCTCACTTACACAGCACCCGTATGGCATTAACTGATCACATAAGCAGATGAAAAAGCTATGAGAAAAACTGTTTTGATTTAAAAATAACTGAAGTACTTGTGTATTAAATACATACTTACCTTGTCTAGACAGATATTTACATTATTAAGGGCAAAGTGACTCAGAAACCCTCCTGAAGGGAACTGTATTTCATTTTTATGCTTCACTTTTGACTAAGCTGAAGTTATCTCAGTCTAGTAGAGAGAATCTTATAAATACTAAATACTTAACTAATATTGTAACTTAGCTGGTAACTGCTTTTGAGTACTCTTCATTAAATTCTTCTTTCCAGTAATGAGAGGAAGAAAAATACCAAAACTAACATCAAAGAATTAAGTACTTGTATAAGTGTGCATCTTCAAAACACAATAGTGAGATTTTGAGAGCAACTATATTTCATTTTATGTTTCACATCACACCAATTCAATTCAACTGAAATGACATTTCCTCACTGACAGGTGGCCAGGTAACTTTTCAAGAAGTCCATGCAATGGAAATAAATCTTTATTTCTGTTGAAGTATGTAATTTTTTCTGTTAAAAGGCAAGGCATTCTTTAAAAGACTAGGAACAATACACTAATACCACTTGTTACTCCTATTTCCTCTAGCTACACTCCAGCCTATCTTCCACCACCTTTACAGTAGCAGAAAGATGATCCAAAATATTGGGGGGAAATACTAATGTCTAAAGAAAATCCAGGTCACAGTATCCTCTATTAGTCTTAGTGAAAATTATTGTGCAATTGCTTTTGTATAATAGGTGTACTTTGTGTGTTATTACAATCAGAGGTCAGCATTATTAATTATAACATCCAAAACAGGAGCCAAGATCACATCAACACACCAGAAATTGCACTATCTCATTTAATTAAAAGACACGCTGTCAGTCACTCAAGAAAGCAGTCCTTTGCTAAACCTCATCTGCTAATTGAGATTCAACAGTGAATGCTTTTGCTGTTACACAGGATATCTTTCCACTTTATCTGCAAGTTTGATGTAACTGACATTGAAAAATTAAAAAAAGCATGCACACTCATGATTTCATCTACAATCTACAGCGGCACTGAAGGTTGCTTTCAAGGTCACTGTAGCTGGAAAATGCTAATAGGTTGTACTTAACACCATTCAGTCTTAATTCCTGCAGCCTGCTGGTTTAAGACAGACAGTAAAAACTGCAGGTGAAGTAACTGATGTCTTCAGCCCTAGAAAGATGCTTACAACTTCCCTATCCCCTTTGAGTACTCACCAGCACATTTTGTTCTTGTTTTGAGAGCTGGGCCAGGAGATCCTGTTCCTCCTTCACCTGGTCTTGTAAGTAATACACTGATTTCATATTCTGTATCAGGATCCAGGTGCCCAATCTTATAGCTTGTGGAGTCCACAGGTTGTATGTCATACCAGCTTCCACTTGAAGTTCGATACTCAACTTCCCTTTGGATAATGGGTCCATCCCCATTGATGGAATTGGCATTCAGCTGTATCCAGAGGTAAGTTGCACCGACTGAGGACAGCTGAGGTGGAGCAATGGGAACTGGTGGCTCTGAAACACAGTAAGTTACAGTAACAAGCTATGATTACACTTGCATTTTTCCTGCTTCTAAAACATTCAAATAAGCAATGGGTTTTGTACTACGTTAGAGTTGAAGACTGCATAAAAATACGGATATGAAGGAATCACCACTACAGATTGACTTATTTTCATTAAACTGCAATATTCAGATACTTTTGCTTATGCACTTGAAGATTTTAACCTGAAGCTTTTGTTTTATACCACATCACTTCAAACCAGGTGCAAATGGAATTCTACTCACTAGACATTCCATGGCAACTTCCAATTAAAAAAAAATGTAATCTCACGTTTTCTAATACAAATACAGCTCTTACTAGGTATTAATATTAATCCTACTCAAAACTGATGTTTTAACGCTTGAATTAATGTTTTAGCCTATCCTTACACATAATCAGAACAGGAATTTCTGCACGAAAACAAAATGAATTTTTTTTAAATTATCTTTCGTCTACTTAACTACACGGCCTTCATATTTTCAGAATTCTGTGTAAGTAGAATAAGTACAGTAATTTTTCAAGTCCTATACTTTGGTTAAAATTAAAGAGCTTATAAATGAAAGTTGGGGGATTTCTTGAGTTTTTACTAGGAGTCTGTGTCTACTTCATGTAATAGCTACTTCATGTAATGGCTATTTTCACAGACTACCACACAGAAACAGTACTCTGTATCACAGAGCAAGCATGTATGTAATATCCTGATAGTCTGGATTCTAAAGATTTCAAAAATTTTAAACCCACTTTTATTTACTATGTGATGTGTATCTTATTTTAAATTAGACTGCAGAAATAATTTGCAGACATAATCTTTTTTTAAAGGTAAATAACAAATTCTTTTTTTCCCTATTTGTTAAATTACTCTGTTGTTTCATAACATCTGCAAAAAATTCATCTTCCCATTGGTCAAATATATTCTATAAAATTAAATCAAGTCACTGTAATAGGGCACTGTTTGATCCAATATTCTCAACGTATCTATCAGCAAACACTGCCGCCTTCTTAACACTACACAGAATATGTAATGAACTCAGGACATCTGTCTTCCTTAAGCTTTAGATTCAGATTTATCCTCCTCTGCTAACCGTTTCCCTCTGTGTTGAGATACAGGTAGTCAAACAGATAAGAAGTTGAATTTATATATTTCATCATTTTGTCATGGTCTTCAAAGTCACAGTTAAGGCAAAGAACACAAAAGAATGAAAGAAAAGGGAGATCTGTGGAAAGCATTCAGTATTTCCTAAGAAATAGCAGAATTGCTATTTTAACAAATGTAATTATCCTACAGAATGCCACCTTTCTTCATTTACAGAAATGGTAACTCAGAGCATTAAATACACTGAGGATTAGCTATGCCTCAGATTAGATGTTTCTAATTAGCAGTGTACACTTGTATGCAAGCTTCAATCTGTGCAATCTGTTAGGAATTACTGAAATACAACACTAGAAACCAGCAAAAACAGGCATCATCACTGTGTGTTTTCATCTTAACAAAACTAAGTGATTACTACCGTGAAGAACACAATACAAAGGGCAACAAACCAGAACATCTCCAAAGATATCTGCTAATTACTACTAATTGGAATGGACATAAAAATAGCTTAATATACTGTGGTAGATTCCAGGATATAAGGAATATCTAGATTTTCAAATAAGCAGTGAAAGCACTGTTTTATGTCAATAGCAATATATGGCAAACTGATGTTATTGTTGAATTAGAAACATACTGCAGTTTTATTGAAACTATTCTTCCCAAAGTATATAAACTATGGCTTCATACAGTGAAAGTATGTCTGGAAACAGTTCTGACTTGACGCAAAATGATTTAGCATCAATTTAAATCATTAGGCTGTTTTGTGAACCAAGACATGAAATGGAACTTTTATAGAGCATCCTAAGGCATTTACTTAGCCATGCTGAAAGAACAGTTAATTACTTTCAAGTTTGAAATGCTACTAAAGGCTGTTGAAGTGCCATTCAAAATGCAAACTCAGGAGTTAGGTCACTAAGGTTAGTGGTTACACCAATTCATTCCAAATATTACAAGTACTTGAAACAGACGGTATTTTATTGTCTTTTTATACTTCAGGGCATGTTTTTCATTTCTCTGGGACCACAATGAAAAAGGTTAATTCAAGTTGCATTATTTCAGCAAAGCCTGCATATACTGCAGTTTCATACTATTAACACAGTTTAATACAAAATATTGTCTTCTTCCCAGAGATCGAGACTACCTAAAATCAACCGTTCATTACAAATATGATGCTCATACTAAGTGACTGGTTAGAAACACGAGATACAGTTAAGCAGACTCTCTAATACAAACACTATATATCCAAATATAATGAACTGATTTCACGACTGAAGTGTGAAATGTATTCCTCTGTGTTATTAATTTATTCTTTCTTCAGACGGAATTTAATTTTTTTAGGATGCTGAGGAGTTTGAATCACTTAGGTAAGTACCACACTGCAGCTCTACTGTCTTTCACTATAAGCAGTTTTACTGGCGGCCACTGAGGTAGTCCCAATTAAATACCAGGCAAATGAATACCTTTATGAAATGGTACAATAGATTTGAGATTTTGAAGCTGTGTATATTCAAGGATGGATTTTCAACTGACAGCAGAAACAAGTTTGTAGCAGTGGCTACTTAGTACAATGACAGCTCAAAGAGGAGTTCTTCCTTGCAGATCTCTCCTGAAGCAGGTAGACAGAGCTATTCAGCACTGTGAATCCCTTTTTAATGTAGGTTTTTTAAATAGAATATTAACTGAAAAAAAGAAGGTAAGTTGATCCATATTTCAAATTTTACGCTTTTTAGACTTCAGACAGACATGTGAGCTCCTCTTGAATTGCCTGAAAAATGACAATGGGCACAACCCCTTAGGGAAAGAAAATAGTGGCTATCTTACAAAGCCAGAGGTCTGCAAGTGACAGAAAGCTTTAGGCAGGTGCTCTCAGGTTACCCTATATAAATGGAACATTTATACTAAATACAAGAAAAAGACAGACTTCATGATAAGGAGCAGCCCTTCTTTTACACAGGGGATAAAAACAAATCTAGCCATACGTGAATGTAAACTATTTATTCCTATGCACTTCTTTATTAACTGAAAACACACTTGAAACTGCAACTCCTTCATTTAAACTGATTTGTACTTTAATTATACAGATTTTCCAAACATTTTCTACAACACCTCAACATCTTTTGCTTTGCAGTTCTTTTAAAATTTTAATTGGGAGGGGAAAGGCATCACACAGATGCCAGTGGAGATAATGCAAATCTCTAAGATTTAAGTGAGTTAAAGAAGACAAAAATAGACATTCCTTCTCTGTGGCTCAGAACCACTATCTTGAAAAACAATAAAATCTACTTCCTCATTTTTAGCAAATGCATGTATGTGTATACGTTTATCTTCCATTCTTTGTCACAGAATCATAGAATCATTAAGGTTGGAAAAGACCTCTAAGATAATCAAATCCAGCCTTAGACCAAACACCATCCTGAAAACTAAACCACAGCACTGAGTGAATGCTTTCAGGGATGGGGACCCCACCACCTCCCTGGTTAAGCCCAGCTTAACCATCCTTTCAGTGAAAAAATTCTTCCTGATGTCCAACCCAAATCGCCCTGGCAAAGCTGGAAGTTATGAGCTCTTGTCCTGTCCCTTGCTGCCTGGGAGAAGAGGCTGACCTCACCCAGCTACAACCTCCTGTCAGGTACTTATAGAGTGAGAAGGTCCTCTCTGAGCCTCCTTTTTCTCTAAGCTAAATCCCCCAGCTCTTTCACCTGCTCCCTATATGAAACTCTCTAGACTCTTCCCCAGCTCCATTGCCCTTCTCTGGACTCACTCCAGCGCCTCAATGTCTTTCCTGTAGTGAGGGGACCAGAGCTGGACACAGCACTTGAGGTGTGGCCTTGCCAGTGCAGAGTACAGGGGGACAATCACTGCTCTGGTCCTGCTGGCCACAGACAGGCCAGGATGCCAGTGGCCTTCTTGGTCACCTGGACACATGCCAGCTGAGGTTCAGCTGCCTGTTGACCAGCAACCCCACGTCTTTCTTCCCAGCTTTTAGTGCTTGTGTAGTTCCAATTTTCACCTACCTCCTCTCATTTCAAAACACTTCCCAGTTTCCCTTTCAGTCCCAACATGAACAACCTCATCTGGGTATGCAGCTTCTTGTTCTTGCACTCCTCACTATCCACATTGTTATCTATCACCATTTTACTCTCAAAGCCAAGGATTCAGCAAGATGGAGGGCTGTATACTAAAAGCACACAAATGGTAAGCTCATATTGATTCCTGTTCCTGGATCCAGCCTGTCCCAGAGGAGCTCAGATCCCGGCTTGCAATTAAATTTCATACACTGTATCTAGAGTTTGGGGGGGAATTCGAGAGATGATCATAAAGAAGTCTCAGGGTCTTGGTGGGTTTTATTTAGTAGTTTGTAAACTGACTGTACTTGAGAACAGACTTTCACATAAACAGAGAAACAGAATTCTTGACATAAACTAGTACCTTCCTGAAAAAACATTACTGTTTCAAAGTACAGAGTTTTCAGCCCTCTCCTATAGTAAGTTTGCTAAGATGAATGAACAGTATCAGCTGTTGTGCCTGAATGTTTTCTCAAAACCTCAAGGCTGAGGCATAGACCCACACTGAAAAATACAAGTCTCCAGTCAGTTTGCCAAAACATGAGCATATGAAAGCAGGACTTCATGGTAGGAATTGTTAGGCAACCATAAAAAGAAGTCCTAATGCCAGCACTGTTTGTAAAAAAAGTGGTACAGACAGAGTGATGGATCCAACACAAAAGGCTGGATTTTTCCAACCAAGAAAGGTTGCTATCTCCAACACAGGGGATAGCAAAACCAGATGCCAATTATCTTTGTATATTTAATGTATGCGAACAACTGATACCACAGACAAGTAATTGTTAATATTTTCTTACTATGTCGATGTCAAAATGACTTTGCCCTCCACAATAAACTCTTTGCTCTAGAGGTCCTGAAGAGGTTTGGTTCTGTTCCCGGCATTAAATTTTCCATTTGGAAAATGCAGACATTTAAGCTGCCAGCATTACAGATGGCTACCTTTCTATGCCCTTGCTTAAAAATCTAACCAAACTCCTTTTAACCAATTTGACACCTAGGTTCACCTTGTTTGAACTCAATAAGCAGTCTGAACTCTGTAATAATCTGATGTCTGCTAGACAGGCTCATTCTGTACTCCTAAATCTAATCTGTGTTGGATCTGCCCACTATTAGAAAAATTCAACCTAAGGACTGTATGTAGAACTCCAATTTACTTCACCAAATGCATTTAATCAATTCCACACGACTATTTTCCTTTTGCTCAATGTTTGATTACTTTCATGTCATCTATTAGATACAAGCTGATGTTTTTTACAATAAGTGGGTTATCTGACAAGGCCAATTTCATGTCTCCCATTAGATAAAGTGACATTTCAATCCAATTCTCTGACAAACTTAGATGAGGATCCTGTGCAGTTTGAGAACACGCAATGACAAGGCACTTGCCTTTCCAGCCTTTCTTATCAGAACAAACACCCAGGTAAATTGAAAACCTCCCCTTCAGGATTTATTTAAATAGAACAATCAATACTTTATTTCACCATCCTCTAAAAGGCATATAAACTAACACAAACAAGTTTTCAAAAAACCTCCTTTCCCCCCCTCCCTCCCCCCTTTTTGTTTAAGGCCAGACTAATTGTTCACTGACAGGCTTTTTCTCATTAAGTAGACAATATTCATGTTTACAATTATTTAATAAGAGAACTGACAGCTCTTTAATTGTGCTTTTTTCCCCTTCCATACTGCTGAAACCTCGCTATAACATGCTCACTCAGGTTAAAAAAATGAATACAAAAAATAAGAGAATAAGAACACCTGGCAGTTTCTTACATGTCTTTCATTTTCAAGATTTCATTCCTATTCCTTTGTGATTCCAGGTTTGATTTGCAGCACCTGAAACTAGCAGCCCTTCTACCCATTTCAGGAGTTCTGATACCTGGTCTCCATTGCCACACAACATCATGCCACAGCAGCACTACAAGGCCTAAAGATCTTTACACATGGATTTGGAATCTACTTAGAGTAAGTTCCTACTTAGTGGAACTATGTCTAGAGTGAAGTAGAATGAATGTTATACAGGGTTGTAACCCACTCTACTGTGCAAACATCTCTACTTAAAAGCAAACATGTTTTGAAGAAAGCCCTATTCCAGTGCAGTACATACTTTTTGCAACTTGAGTTACTGGTTCAGTAACCCGAATGAAACAGCACAAAAAATGTGAAAAACTGATTCTCTTTAACTTACAAATGTTCCATTTGACTCTCCTGTCATTCTAACTATTTAATTCCAAGGAAATTCCTTGTAAGTCAGTTTAGTTACACCAGTGTAAATGAGAAGAGAATTAAATTCACTGTTTGTAACAAAGAGGGGGGAGTAATTACACCACTGTTTTTACACATACTATTATTAAGCCATCAGCAATTCCTAAGTATACTAAACCTTACATGCAGTGTGGGCATATGTACATTCTTCATGATTTATGGATGGTAATGGATTAAAAAAATATATAGCTGCACTGAAGTCAATCCATTGTCTTCTAAGTCTGCTAACAGACATTGCAGAAAAGCTGCTTAAAATTAGGAAATACAATTTCTTAATTATATGCCATCAACAAGAAAGGATATTTACTAATTAGCCCCTAATGCTGCTGCTTTAGTACAGTCATTTAACGTTTTTCAGCACAATGTTTAATATGGGTCTTTTTAGGTCAGAAGGAATGACCTGCAGGTGGTCTCATAAAACCTCCAACACAGGCAATGGGGATTACCATAATTACTTTGCCACTCTACAAGTAGTTAATGGGATTACACCCTAAGGCTATCCACTTGCTGACAGTGCCCAGTGCAAATTTTCTGAAAGAATCTGGGTAAGCACAAATGCTTTAATGACACGCTTTATAATTTCATCTACTGCACCTCAAAAGGAGCACTAATAAATTAAAACACCCTGAATCAAAGAGACCGAGAAAAAAATGAACTTCTTAGGCTTTCTGTATCTCTTGTCACTGACACACTAACTCCTCCCTCTGCCTCCTTCAGGCAGTGTTCATTCCTCTTTATTTTCACTGGTGTTAGGTCTGAAAGATGCTTCATCATCCCT
This sequence comes from Origma solitaria, assembly GCA_013397895.1. Taxonomy (NCBI): domain Eukaryota; kingdom Metazoa; phylum Chordata; class Aves; order Passeriformes; family Acanthizidae; genus Origma; species Origma solitaria. The sequence goes on along the minus strand of VZRL01004605.1, from coordinate 1,965,355 downwards.
ATTGGGGTTATAATCCACACTTCCCTTCTTTGCTAACTTTCATATATATCTATTCTTGGCCACCTCCTTTATTTTCTTTTCATGCTTGGATCAAAATAACCTCATTTTTTCCACCATACCTTATAATTATATTCTCATCTCACCCACTCTATTTGTTTCTTTTTTCATCTGTCCATTCAAACAGCTCATCTAAATTCTCATGCTACAATTTGTTTTGTCTTGTTATCTTCAGGCAGTGGTTATTTGCAACATCCTTCTCTTGTTCTGTTTCTCTCCATTTTCTCTACAACACATTCACTAAAACCATATTCTTGCTTTTGGAAAATGGTTTATTCTTCTTTATGGCTTTCTCACATATTCTTCTACTGGTGATGGATTACTCCCCATTCTATTTACATATAAGTGTTTGCCAAAGTTTTTAAAAACATCCCTCCATATACTGCAATATGCGAATTTTATGTGTTCATTTTTATGTAAATCTTGCATATTTTGTAGTAAGTATATTTTTAGAATGCAATCTCCACAAAGGAGGCAAGCAGCCATTATTATGTTTATACTTTAAAAAAAATCTTGTAAAGACACATAGGTCTAAACAGTGCATTTTGGGGAAACATTTAAAATAGCAATCAACAAGTACCTGGTTAATTAGCCCTGGTTTCTTCTGTCACTCCCTTTTTACAGCTGGATAGACTCTTACGATTTACATAAGCAAAATCTATTTACTGAACCTCTTATCAAGTTTAACAGGCTATGGGTGACATTCTCTACTGCATTAGCAACTACAAGCCCTGATTCCATACACTGAGCATGCAAATACTGATTTGTATCATGAAGTACCTTTGACTATCAGTTCTGCATAGTTGGATACACCAACTCCTCCTTCCGTCCGGATCATGCAGCGATAGTTGCCAGCGTCCCGCTTCGTGGCATTTACCACACTGAAAAGAGCCACAAATCGTCGGGCGTTGAACACTTTTATGTCCTTCAGGGGTGCATCCCTTACATAAATACCCTTGGCAAAGAAACAAAAATAAAGAATGTTATTAGTCATACTAAAAAAAAACAAACTAACAACCAGTGTTACTTCTCTGAAGTTCTCCAGGAAGAGAGGAAAGATAAAAGCAAAAGTCTGTATGTTACTTTTACAAGTGTGAGAGTGAGACTTTACTGCCTTTCCATGTGAGTTAAACCATTCATCATGAGTGGACAACCATTAATCTGTAACAGCTGCTTTCAACTCTTTATAGATTAACTAATAGAAAGATTTAAGAGCAGCGTAACATTTATTTGCCTAGCTTGTTTTACTCAAATATTTAAATTTATTTCTTTTTAAAAAAATGTTAGCCAGCATAGTCAATCTGTGCTTTCTCTTCTCTCCCTGCATCTGCTACTTGCATATGCATTTTGCAGATATGCGGTTGCATAGAGACATCAGTGGATGTTTCTCATAGCAGCACCCACACAAGGGGTTATCAGTGACTCAGGTAGAAGAGACCAGGCACAGATTTACCAGGCAAGTGACCTGCAGCTGTCTCCACCCCTCACTTCCTCAGCATGACACTGGAAACGGGGTGGTTTCTATTTCAGCACAGTGTCTTGCTGTCAATTCAACATATTACATGTATGGCACAAGAAAATGGGTGCGGTAACAGTTGAGGAGCACAAGGAGTGAAAAAGGGAGGGGAGAAGACAGAAGACGGAAGAGATGACAAGTTGTCATGTCCTTTGACAAAGATAATGGCAGAGAGACTTGGCTCTGAGATCCTCATCAGAACTCATGCTCCACTTGACCATGAAATAGAATATGTGCACTACAAACACTCAAAACCACACAGAAAATGTATAATAATAAAATTATGAAAGCTGGATGAAAAAAACCCAATCCAACCACCAAAATCTACTGTCAACATTAACTCAAACAATCAAACAAAAAAGATGCACATTTCATACAAAGATACGTATTTCAACAAACTGAAGACTGCACCCACTATTAAAACCTGAAGAGAAACTAGAAAACCTCAATGAGCACCTCACAAAAGCTACCCTCTCCAGGAAGGCACATGAGCAGTCTGATGCTACGTAATGATGCCAGGTATGTTTAGTGGGTTTTTCAGACTTGAGGGCCTTCAAGCAGGTCAAGGGTCCTGCACTATTAAGCTTCTATAAACCAGCAACATAGCTGGTGAGGTCTATTTTTCTGCCCTGGAGTCTGTAGTTTGTCCAGCAGAAATTAAGTTATATAGAAAATACTGATCTAATTTTATTAGGATCTTATTTGCCACTAAATTGGAAGTACCTTTGATATACCAGTTATAACAAGAGTTTTAAACAACCGTCACACAAAATTAAACTCATCAATAAGTCACAAAACCAAATCAAAGTTAATCATGCTGTTAATACCAAAGAAGAAACACAATTAACAAGAAATACTGATTCTCGTGCACAGTAAGGTAGAGTTATTTTCTCTTCAAAAGAAAACATAGGTGATGTAAAGCTTATGTAAAAGAAAAAAGAAGTCCGTAAGATGTCCAAAGAGGAATGTGCTATCATGCCTTAAAAATTACTCAGCTGTAAATTATTACTTGAGAATTACTTCATATAACTGATGGCTCCTTAAGATTCCTCAAAGTTTGAGCTACTGATAAACAAGCTTCTGTGATGTGGCATGGCAGTTACCAAAACCTGAACTTGGAAAGAAACATTTCAAACTACTATTTCAAAACTATTTTTACTGGTTTTGCCACTGTAATATCCTTCTAGCAAGAATGGCTGCAGATAGTAGGAAGTAAGGAGTGGGTTAATCAGGATATTGGAGAATGAATATTTCTTAAAAGCAACATTATTTCTTACCTATGACAATAACTTATTAGTCCTAATTATCAGAACTGCTGATCAATCACCAACCATAAGCTAGTTTTAAAGTATGTTACTGCAGCTTTCAGACTCTTGAAGGATCCTGTACATACCCAAATCTCGTGGCTACCTTACAACCACCCACACTAATTTTCCCATTTTTCTTGTTGCAACATCAGGAAGCCTTATGAAGGCTATTTTATCCTGCCAAGAAATAGGGTAAGTTATTCTCTGGGGAAAAAAACATACTGCCACCCACTGATTAATTCTAGTACCTGAACTAGCTCAGCTCATTTAGAGGGTGAACAAACTCCTCTGCACTCCAGCCTGCATGGTAAACCCACCTTTCCACGTGGGGCACCTACATCCAGAATTTACCAGGACTCTTATGAGTTACAGTAAAACTGAAGAACAGTGTAAATAATTAAAAAAAAATTTCTTGCTGTCCCCACCCATCTAAAGCTACAGGATGCTGTTAAAGGGAGAAAGAGGTGAAGGGAAAGGACTAGGCAATGCCATGAGACTGTAATTTCTGCCTTAATTTGCAGTTCATGAAGAGGGGGGAATCATGGAAAGATATGATGAATACACAGTCCCAACTGGCCCCACACAGAGAGAACTGCCTCCAACCACACTGTCCCCTCAGACCTCTGGGTGGCCTGGTAGAAATCCTGAACTTCACAGTCTGGGTGCTCATATAAACTGCCAGCAGTCCTTGAAGAGAACTGCTCCAATATGCAGCCCCATAGGACACATTTCCCATCTTTTTCATGCATATTTAGAATGAAAATTGGAACTAATCAATGCACTGCAGCAGTTACAATAAATTACTATTTCACTTGGGTCCCATAATCTTTTTCACCTTCTGCTGATTCTCAAATACACTAATCTTGCCTGATTTTGAATGTTTTAACTGCTGTTCTACAACAGGAAATCTTCGTTTGATCAAATAATTGACTTACATGGCTTTGTGACACATGATATCCATTCACACACCAATAATTTTAACTGAAAAAAAAGAAGCCAAAGCACATTTCAGAGGCACTCATCATTTTGCTCAAACAAAAAAGCTACAGGAGCCTTAAATGTAACTCAACTTGGCTCCACAGAGGATTTGACCATTTTTTTCCTCTACCAAAATCCAGGTGAGAAAAGGTTATTAATGGTGCCTTTGAAATTCATGAAAGAGCTCTGGAATAAAAAGCTGTTATTATTATTACTGTAACAAAGCCGTAAGATATATGGAAGATTATTATCAATAAAGATTATCCTGACTGACTTCTCTTGAACATTACAAACTTATGGAGGCAAAGTGTAGAGTGTCTAATTATATGTTAGAACTCAAGCAGTCCCACAGAAATCACTAGCATGACATTTTATACTAGAACTCAAAGGAGAAGAAAAACGCCCAATTTTTTTCTTTAGTCTCTTTGGGGGAAAATATTTTCAAGGAAAATATAGTGTCTGGGACAGACAAGGACTATGAAACGTAATTGCTTTACGTTCCACAAGAAAAAAATACAGCCCAAGAGAGCAAGTTTTCCCTCTCTTTTGGGATGACAGCAAATGAGTAGGAGAGTTGCCTAATTGATTTAAGCCTAAGCATAAAGGAACAGTAATGAAGGTAATGAATTCAAGTACAAGAAAAGTTCAATCTACAGGCATTGCAGAAGACAGTTAAAGAGGCTGCACAGAAAAAGTTCCAAAAAATAATCCCACACCTACAACTTCTCCCAAACTCTTATTTCAGCAACAGACAAATGACAAAAGACTATTTCTGGTCTGAAAAAATGTTATGTACAATTTGATAGATGAATACAGAATTGTTTCTGTTAACTGTACCCACAAGTGCAGCTTTGCTCATTTATTTGTGATTCACATTCTGTCCTCCCTGCCTTACTGCAGTAACTTCAGTAAGATACACAGGTATGGCAGCGGTTACTTTTATGGGTTAGTTAACTACTTGAAATTTGGAGGAGAATATAATAATACTTTTTTTCTAGTATTTAACACGCCCACTTAAGCTCACTGTATGATAAACTACAAGCTCTCAACACCGACTGTCAATAGCTATTTCATTTAGAACAGCTAAAAATAACATATCAAATGAACATTTGTTTATTAAACACATTAGCACATCCCGCTACAATTTCTTTATGAAGAATTATTTTTAGTAGGATTCAGAAAAATAAGTTTTTATCATTCAGTAATGCAACAATCTGAACTCCCACAAATAAGAGTTTGCTTATGATTACTGTTTTACTAGCTATAGTCATTAAAACTTTAATCTCAGGTTTTTATGATTCTGAAATTTACCAGTCGGTCTTGCAAACTCCCACTTTTTACATGAAAGCCTGAGTCTTCCCAAACACATAATCTTTTATTGAAAAATAAACAAAAAAAAAAGACAAATTTACTAACCCTATTCCAGAAAGGAGGATAAAATTCATGTTTTACAATACAACACTATGGTACTGGTATTAAGGCCTATTAGATCAGGTTGTCGGAGCAGATTTGTAGCATCCTGTTTCCTGGGTGGGGCTTAATTTTTTGGTTTAAACACAACTCCAAAATAAATATGGTTCTTTTAACTTTCTTTACTTTAGCCCTGATTTGCCACACAAAAGTCTGAGGCCTTACTACTGATTAAGGCTGTTTGTTAGCTTTTCCTGCCTTTGGGGCTTGGAGAACTGTGTGAACAGGACACTTCATTCTTTGGAAAGAGGAAACTGCCTTAATCATTTAATGTTAGACCTGCTTGGACTACGAAGGCCACATCCCCAGGGCACAGCTATCTAACCTCCTTAGAACACAAGAACTATGACCACAGAATAAATATTGAGATCCAAAAATGAAAATAACAGATTCCATGGACTGCTGAGGAACCTGTGCATTTTCAAATGCTCAGAGAAAGCTTTTAAAAAATACCAAATACACATACATAAAAACGCTACTTAAGCCAACTGTCTTGGATTAGACAAATATGCTAGGTGGAAAGCACTCTAAGCAGGTGCCTCCCCCCACAGCAGAGGTTTCTGGCACCCCTCTCCCCACAACACAGAATATCTCAGCCTAAAGTGGAAAGAACTGTTTAATTAACAGACCACACAGTGGAAAGGGAAAAGGGGAAAAGGGGTCAGAAAACCTGAACAAACAGCTGATGAGCTTAGTGTCCTTTTCCTCAGGTGTAGCTTTCCCTTTCCGGGGGAAGGGGGCCCNTCTAACCTCCTTAGAACACAAGAACTATGACCACAGAATAAATATTGAGATCCAAAAATGAAAATAACAGATTCCATGGACTGCTGAGGAACCTGTGCATTTTCAAATGCTCAGAGAAAGCTTTTAAAAAATACCAAATACACATACATAAAAACGCTACTTAAGCCAACTAATGAAAAAATGTAACTGGTAGGTCACTTGTAAGAATAATTTTTCTATTAAACAACAAGTTATTCAATATATAGGGATATAAAAAAGTAAGCTTAACTTAACTTCAGGATACACACAGCTTGAAAAACCCATATTCCTACTACCAGCATATTAAATGCATACACAGACAGCTTAAGGCACTTTAAAATGCACATTATTTTTCCATTTTAGGCAAGTTAGAATGAAAAGAAATAGGTTGATAGTTATTTAAATTACACTTACTGTCTCTTTTACGCAATGAACTACCTCTAAGTCTTTTAAATGAACAGCAATTTATGAGCCACAATCTATATATTAAACCTTTCAGAAACACTTTTAACAAAAACGCAGCAGCAATTCAAAGGCATTGAACTTCTGGGATGTTACATCCAGCATTACCACTGCAATAATCACTCTCAAGGCATGTATCAACAATTTTGTGAGAAGAGAATTAAGAGGAAACATCAGTCAGCCTCTGTCCATACAGGTAGATTAGGCAGCTTTTCATATATTTAATAAAAGAAAGGATTTGCATTACCCCACTTTCAAATATGCACATTGATAAAATTGTGATTAGAGTTATACCACTGGGATCTCAAATTACACCAGAAAGGCCAGAAGCAATTTTTGTTTAAAATATGTATAAAATCTAAATCAAATAGTAATTAATACCTCAGGAAAACTGCTTTGCAGAGTTCATATAAATCCAGTAACTAAGACGGTGTTCTCTACCTTTGAATTTCTAGAATTGCATTCATAAACAAGACAACCATTTGTCAGTCTAGATTAGAGACATCACACGTCCTGTGATGAACCTGTGTTTATTCCATCTATATATAAGTATATTTCATTCAAGTAATAAGGCCGGGCTGGAAAATATTATTATTGTCTTGTTTGGAATTGCTCTGCTATGAGACAGAATTGCACTCTGCATGTGTAACTAATGGGCGTTCAAACAAACTATTATTATTTTACCTTTCAAGAAAGGTGTCTCCTTTCAGTATTTAAATGTTTGATAACTGATCTTTTTCTTCAAATCACATAGCTCTCCAGAAATCCCTCTGTATTATGTCTAAACCTAAACACCGGCTGGAGCTGTCAGGTAATACTGTAAAATATTACTAAAATTACACATCAAGTGTATCACACAATCAAATATTAAGCACTGACATCTATTTGAAGACACAGTTATACACAGAGAAAGTAAACAGAGACAATGCATTTCCTGGAGTCATTAAACTCAGTGTAATTTAACCAAAGCAGTCACTCTGTACTCATATGCGGAAATTGTTTTGCATCATTCTGACAGGAGAAAATCTGTAATCATTAAATAGAGATTTTAAAAGGAAAAAAAATCAAACCAAAACCCAAACTCCTGTTCAATTGATTTATTTTTACATTGAATTCCAGAGCAGCCAAGAAGGGTTAAAATCCTCCAGTAATTTGTCAGTGCTCACAAAATAGGTACAATTCCAAATCTTCTTTCCATTCACTGTTAATAGCACACAACAGAATACAAAATGAGTTGTAGGAAACTACAGCCTCAGAAACATCTGGAGAAAACAAAGTACTAGCGAGTATCTCTGTAACAGGGAGTTTGAGTTTAATACTTTGGATAGAAATTACGGCAATGATTCACGTATCTACTAAGCATTTTGTTGAACTTGTAGCCCTACTTAAAAAGTCTTCTTTTTACTTGCTCGAATACTGTATTTTAATTCTTTTTTAGTATGCAATACTTAGTACTTCTCGTCATCCTTCTATTTGTGTTTAAAATTCAGAGTTAGAATGAACACCTAGCTAAAAACTGAAGAGAACATACATAGGATTTTAAATACTCTGTGGCTTGGCATTCTGCAGATGCCAGGCTAATGGAGGGGCTAGAAAGGAGCAAAGAGATGAGGAGAAAACGAGGAAATAGAGTTCATTTACTTAATTTTCATTGGTACACACAACACAAAGCATAGTAATGCAGGTATTTGTCTGCCTTTTCTATGCAACTACGTAACAGGAGACTTAAAAACCAATGTACCCATGTACCACCTTCCCTTCACTGCAAAAGTGTCAATCTTGGGAAGAAAGGCAGAATGGAAAGAAGAAACTCCAACCTGCAAGTTCTGGGGACAGCCTGAAGTCTATTTCAAAGTAGAAAACGATCAGAATAGCAGGCAAAGCCAAAGCAATACTAAGTCCTACAAAGCAAGTAAGGAAGAAGCAGGCAAGAAAGAAACACGCACAGATCTGATGATGAGAAACCATGCCTTTTTAAGGGCTCAGCCACTGCCTCCTGGGAAGATTCTTTCAAATGGGAGGAATGAATGGTGACAAGAGAGGCAGAAAAGCAAGCTGTAATAAACCCCTCAATACTGACGGTGCAATTTGTGAATAAAGACAACCACAGCAGTAACAACCAGTAGTAAGAAAGGCACAAGCTGGTTCATGTAACAGGAAAGCTGATGTAGAAGGGTTTGGCTGGAGGTGTTTCAGTCTTAATTACTGAGCCTGTCACAGTAATTAAGTCATAGTTTAACAGCTCCCACCCCCAACACTCACCTTTCCCAGTGGTCTGTTTCCTTCCCATCACCTTCTTTTTGGATTTAATTTAAACTTTACTTTGGTTCTCCTTTCCTCAAAACAGCTTC
>VZRL01004605.1:1886392-1956424 GCA_013397895.1 Origma solitaria | reverse complement strand
AAAAAAAAAAAAAAAGCGCCTCCCCTCAAGATACCTTCCAGCAGTAAGTTAAGTTTGTATATTTTATACATTTTACCTACAGTATTCATGGTAAAGGCCATTGTTTCTTCCTCCCAAAGGTCCAAAATAGCACAGAGAGCTTATTGAACTTATTTCATAAGTTCCCTAATTCTTATGTGTCCTTAAGTGATTCTACTGCTGCTGAACAGCGCTTCATATCAAGGCGATCTTCAGGGTCTTCAGGCAGGCCAACATCCTGCACTCTTGAAAGGAAAGCTGAATTTAACCAGTCCCCCATGGCACAGGTCAATTGTTTCACTATCTTCAGTCTGCTGATCACCATTTTAGCACTTAACACTCCAGAATAACTGGAAGACTAACACATCACACTGAGTTTCTTGAAAAGGGAACACTTCTTGAATTGCTTCATTTTTAAAATCAGACAAGAATTTCAAAAAGGTTTGACTGATAAAGGTAATCCCAGAAAAACTTTTTTTATGGGTCACTTCATCAAATGAGAATATATGTGGGGATAGAGGAAGGGATAGGTTTATGTGTATTCCCTCTGACTTACGTCCATAAGTGTCTGCAGATAACAAAATTTTCTGCAAATCAGTGTATGTAGTCAATTCATTAATATTTGGTAGCTTCTGAATACCTGAGATACAAATCTAAAACAGGGAGAAAGGGAAGAAGAAACAAGAAATACTACCTGTTACCACAAGTATTTTGTCCAGAGTTCAAGATTTATATCACTCTTGTAATATAAAAATAATAACAGCACTCTTGCATGGCACTTCTGATACTTCTGACACATGGAACTTCAGCAAATGTCAAAGATCAAAATCCACTAATTGTTCAGGTTACTTGCAAACAAAACTTTGCCAAGCTTTCCCCAGGTCTCTTAAGGTTTTGTGCTGTTGTCCATAATGATGGTCCCAGTGGATTTAACAGAGTTAACAGTGTACCTCACCTCTAAAAGCAAAACTTCTACAGGTCATCAATGTTTCAGATTTACTTTTTTACTCAAATCACTTTTGGACATAGGAGATTACCAAAGAGACAGCAGATGAGGAGCAATATCTTTGTGATAAAAAGGCTTTTTCAAGACAAAAACTTTAATGTCTTCATTAGAAGTTTTCAGACCCCACATTGCCTTCATAAGCAGGAACGGTTGGGTATACTAATTGGATACCAAATGCATATTTCAGTGCCACAGGCACTCTTGGCAGGGCAGACTCCACCTCTGCTAGATAGGTGATGAAGGAAGGCCTTTGGAGGACACCACCCATTATCACTCCCTGCAACCTGATGGATGACCAGCGCCACTACAGAATAAGCACATCTTGCCTCTATCTATGGTACTTTTTTCCTACTGCATCATGGGCGGCGTAGGGTATTGCGTTTTTTAATAAAATAATAAAATATCCTTACATCCACTAAAGTTGGGTTTTTTTGGTAACACTACTGACATGGTCTGTTGCACTTACTGACCTGAAGAGTTTCTGATTTTGGGGGTTTGAATAATGTTGTAACATAAAACTTCACAGCTGCTTCAGTCAGATATTTTCACCAGAATTCAGCCATTCTGGGTAACATTTACTTCCACACCATTTAGGAATGAAGGGGCTGGTACATGAGGATAGAAGTGACCTTTATTCTTCCATCTACTCCTATCTGAATTATTTTAGTATTAATAACAAAATTCACTGACATTTCTTCACAGTTGCTAACATTTGGCTTTTTTGTGCCAGTTATTGCTGTCTGGGTGGATTGGGAGGTGTAGCCTGTAGAGCAGCTTTGCTGGCCAGGCTTCTGCAGCGTTTCTCTGTGAGAGAATGAGGTTTATTTTTGGCTCCCCTATTACAGTGGCACCATCTCATACAATTCAAAGTCTAGAGATTCAGAGTAGCTACTGCACCATCAGGCATTTGAGTTTTTTCAGCTGTGCCTTTCACTGCTCACAGAATTAGAGACGTACACAACGCCTGCTGTACCACTTAGTATCACTGAATAGAAAACTTAGTGTCCAAGGGGGAAATGTACAGTCCCACCACACTCCAAACATATTCAGCTGCATGCGGCTTACTAATAAAATCACTAGACTCAAAGGTTTCTGCTGGTCAGCTCTGAAACCTCACTGACATGAAAACACTTCAGACAGAGACTGATTTCAAGATGACATTTTGGCTTCTTGCATATGTTCACTGGGGTTTATGATTAACAGTCCACAATTAATTAATTTCTCCTAGTCGCTGGTATCACTACTAATTGAAGATACCATAAGAGAAATCCTAGCACCAGAGAAACATTAATCAAAATTATATTCAAATCTATAACCAGTAAGCCCTTGTAAAAAAAGTCTACTACAGGCATCAGATGATCCGTATGTAAGGCAGAGAATGAAGGGAAAGATTTCACCAAAGATCACAGCTCCTTAGACCACTGGCTAACACAAACACGATACATATCACAAGCCTCCTATACTCTGTTCTTCATAGAAGATTTTCTGCCTCATAGTAAGATTACTGTGCAATAACTGAAAAACCTCTAAAACTGATTAATAGAAATTAATAGAAAATACAGAACAGATACTGCAAGAAGATTACTAAATAGATACTAGAATGGAGAGTGGGACACAAAGAAATTAACGTTCCAAAACCCGGAAATAATATTAAATATTCACCAGAATCTAGGAAACAAAAAAGTGTAACTTCCATCCATGAAGTATAGTGTCCCTTCCTACAGGACATTAATTATTCTTCTAACAGTAAAATCATCTCAGGTTATCTACAAAAAACCACATCAGGATGCACATGCTTCAGCATGCAGGCAATCATGGCAAAATCTTTAGTTGACTGATGTCATTAAAGCTCTTCCCAAGGCAATGGACTCAAGACAATTTGCAGTGCACAAGATGGTTTGATCAGTCTTGGAAGACCGAATTATTTATGAGCAGGAAGAAAAATTATTTTGTGCACTCCTGGAGTACACAAATGCACCTACTCATCAAATACCAAATACTTCAATGTTCAAAAGAACATCTTCAGTCCCATCTCATTGTACAGTTTATATTAATAGTTCCACCTGTTTGTGTTACCAGGTTGTTACATATGTGTATAGTTCAATTTTAACAGTTAAAGTACTGTTTCACTATCTTAGTACGCAAAAATGACTGAAATATTATTTCCCTCAGGTGCTTCAAAACTTGGCAATGAAAACGATAATTATGTGAAAGTCTCAGAGAGTTTACAGCACAACAAAAAATTCTTATGAAAGTCCAGGACTTTGTTCACCTTCTGGGATACTGTATGCGATTTACACAAACAAGCAAATGCACACACACAAAAACTACTTTGTATATCCTATAAAACTATTTTATTTTCATCATCTGCCAAGAGTCATTTCACTGGTTCTACATTCTTACAAGGATGTTTTTGATATCTCTCATTTGGGTATGTGTGTATTCCTGAGGAAAACAATTTGCTTTCCAGAACTCCCTCTGACACAGGACTATATCTCCTCCTTTGAAAAAAATAATAAATAATGCATACAGGTAGTTTTGTATAAAGATGAATAAAATCTTTCATAGTCTTCACACTTTCAGCAAAAGATCACAGAAAATACAAAAAAAGTACACTGAATAAGGTGAAAGACAGCTTTCAGGAAAGACAAGAAGAAAAGATAAATCTAGGAAATAAACTATTTACATAAGGTAGAGGAGAGATTGGCCATTAAAGTGATACTGTTCTTAGTTTCTTGGCTGCAAATGAAGTAGCACACCTTCTGCATGCATAAACCGAAGTGTGAAAGATTTTACCCTCACCCCTTCTATCAGAAAACATCCATTAGTCTCTTGCTGCTGGTAAATCTGATGATGCTGCTTACTGCAGCTGTCAGATATATCCTGAGATCCTATTGTTATCTGCTCCCCTTCAACAAATTTCTACTTTTAGTTCTTTATGTCTGCAATAAAAGTGATGTGTTTGAGAATTACATTTTAAAGTAACTATTTACATTTCAAGCATGTTTTAGAATAAAATCAGGAAAAGTAAATTATTTCAGTGAAGTGATGACCTCTCCTTTTCATCAGCTATAGCCTTCCACTGTTTGGGGCACATCTCTCAAGAAAGGCTACTCACATTGAGTCAAAGCACATGTCTGAAAAACGCAATTGCAGCATCAAAAGATTGGTTTTGATATTAAAATGGAATTTCATTGTATCCAGGTACCACTTGACAGTAATTTCCTGGAAATCATACTATAAATCATTCTAAGAGGCAACTGAACGAACCCACTGCAAATCAGGGGAAGCAGCAGATGAGGATGGGAAAATGAAGAGATGGAGGCAGGCCTGAGAAACTAAGGACAACAAAGCCAAATCTTTGCAGCCAATACGCTGCACCAAAAGCAGATTACTTCCAAAAAGGAATTCTATCCTCTCTCCCAGAATAAAGACTGGTGTTTCCTGTGCCCATTTACTGTGATACAGTGTTGTATTCTTGAGTCCTTTCATTTGAATTTAACCTGAAATGTATCACCGAAAAGACCCACAGTTTGTTGTCAGATTATCTGACAAGCTTGTGATCATAGCCCATGAACTAGGGAGTACGGCTGCCTAGTGGAATGAGGGAAAAATGGTTTTCTGCACTATGCAATTGGTAAACAGCTTTCTGTCTTCCCTTTCCTGAAAGAGTAAATACTGATCACAGCATCATGACACAAATTTCATGCCTCAGTGGTCTAACTTGGGTAGCTAACGTATGAATTGTGATTCCCTTAAGGCCCTTTCAATTGCAAAAAGTTCTACAACACTCCATAAATTAACAGACTTCATGTCCCACAGGGAACAAAAGTGGGAAAGACTTAAAAAGAGGGAAAGAAAAATGCAGGAAGTAATGTATGATTTATGGATTTCACTTAGGATTGTTACAAGGCCTGGGCATTATTAAACTAAGAACATCTATGATATTTCTGACTAGTACTCAGGAAAGACATGGAGACTAAAATAAGCAACCAAGTTAGAACTATTCATTTATTTTAAAGAATATATAACTCTCACAGTCTAACAGACTGTAAAAAGTAAAATATTTGTTTGTCAGAAAAATGTCTACCTCTAAACTTGAAGTCTGCTGCATAGAAGCAGAGAGGTACTAAAGAAAAGGGACAGAAGTACAGTAGTGAAATCCTGCCACTACTAGAAGCTGCAGAAAAGTCACTGAATTCAGTGGTTTTGTGATTTTATCCTGGCAATTTACCTGTACTTCAGACTAACACGGTGAATCTGAAAGAAAATGACAGGTACTGGGAATCATTTGGGAGCAAATTATCTCACAGTATTCTGAAATTGTCAAATCCAAACAGATTAGGCCTGCTAATAGGACTCAGATGGCAGAAATGCTGAGAAGCCCCTCATAATATCACTCAACTATCTTCATTTATTTATTATGATTTGCCCTTAAGGTTTTATAGGTGTAATGAAACAAACCACAAAAAGTACAGTAGAAAAGGCTTCGTCTTACCGGTGAACAAACTAAGCACATCATAGAGATTGCACTGTTTGTTTGCATGTACCACTAAAAGCTGAATCCCTTTTTACCTGAGTGCTATTGTAAATGCTCCCAGAGAATGGTGTTCATTTTATTCTAGCTATAGTGTATATAAGAATGTCTTTTATTAAGATGTTTTGGAGTTGAATATTGGGTTCAGCATTAGTGGGAAAGAAAAGATCTTTAATGTCCATTTAACCATTCATATGATGCAAAAGACACCATGTTTTCTGATAGCTGTTACTGATAGCTGCATTGTACTCATAGTCCTTCTGGCAGTGTCATGAGATGTCATACACAAGCATATACAAAATTCCTCAGCACCACACCATGGAAAGAGATAGTGAGGTGATGAATGGAGAACTGCAAGGGCTGGGGATCTGTTACCCGATAATGACCTAGTGTGCAAAAATACAACTGATCCTGTAGGGAGCTGTTATCTCATAGCCTCAATTTGCAGCATCCCACACATGGAACTGTTTGATCAGTCTTACTGTTAGTTGCAGCAGACATCTGTGGAAACTGGCAAAAAAGTACAAAAATAAACCTAAGCTATCCAGGAGATCCTGTCAACTTCTAAAACATTCTAATGCAAAGGCACACCTGGAATTTACACAACCTTAGCCTGATTACCAGAGGGACCTGTAGTTGTACAGGCAGAATAAATAAACAGTGGCCCTGCAGGATGATAAAATTCCTCTAAAAGTTCATCTATCACTAGTTTCTTATCCTTCATATAAAAAAAAAAAATAAATCTCATGATCATGTAAAAACAAGGAATGAACTCAACTAAGTTCAGAAAGATATATTTGCTGTCAATAAAATTATTCTGTATTACATAAAGTCTAGAAGGATATTTGATTTCTACAATAAAGAAATTACCTTTCAGGCTGGTAAAGAATTCATGTGTATCCTAAATTCTGTGAAAAAATTAAAGCTGAAATGATACTGTCCTGAAACATGGAAAAACTGAATGGAATGAGGATTTCCTTATATTGAATTCTTCCTTCAGTTTTACAGTAGAGCATTATGCAGAAGTTAAAAGATTACAGAAAGGATATAACCGATGAAATAGCAACCCATTATTTTCCCATACATGCTAAACTCTTTCATGACAAGAAAAATCATTCTTTAAAAAAATCTTGGAGGCTTAGGAAAGACAGGAGTCTTAATTCTACCAATTCAACAGTGTAATACGGTCTTTCAGGGGGTGGAGTACTAGAAAAATATCAGCCACGTATCAGCAAGAGGTTGGAAATACTCATGCAAACCCAAATAAAACCAAAGGAGATTTTCATTGCCTTCACTGTATTTGATCAGGCTCTTTCTGAACAGACATAACAGTTCATCACTTGTATACAGATAAATATGAGGCTTTGCTTTTCAAGTAATTTTACTTACTTTTTGTGCGTTAGATTTCTTACAACTATGCAGCTGTTTAACCCGTCACACTTAAATGAATAATTTACAAAACGCAAATGCAATGGAAAAGGATAACTACAGTAAAAGCCTGAAATTGTTTAAACAGCAAAAATAGGGAATTTCATTTCTAAGTCCCACCTGTTACCACCGCCAATTTCACCTACCCTGCTTTCTCCACTTACTGCAGCTTCATCTCACTGATCTCCTCAGACATTGTTTCATTTATTTTAATTGTCCTTACTTCCTTCTCACAGACAATGTCTCAGTTCTGGCATGCTGGTTTTCTTGTATGGAAATCACTGAGATCTGGAGGCTTGTGTATTCCTAACACTAAGTCCAAATACTGACTATTGTTTGCTGTAGGGAGCCACTGTGTAATAATGGCAGCAAGACAGTAGTTAAACTTGCACCCTCATTATTAAAAGAGACCAAGGGAAAAAGCGTGTTTTTGATACCAGGCTACACATATGAATAAGGGAGCATTGTCTTTAATGAAAGAAAATGAGTTGGAGACAGACTTTAAATCATGATCTGACATACATCTAGAAAGTACACTACTGATTAAGTAAAAAATAATAGACTCAATGAATATAAGCAAGATTCTTTGGCTCTCTAATGCAGAAGGTCAGATTTGACTGTCATACTGGTTTCCTTTACACTTAAACTGTAAGAATGCAATTTCAGCTGAAAATACTAAACAGAGATAGAGGTAAGCCAAGAAAATCATTATGCATAATATTGCAGTTAGCCAACACAGACATTATAAGAAAGTCATGTGCTCTTCCTTGGGGATTTAGCCTTTACGCATGATTGCCACATGTAAGGAAAACAATACCTTTAGTTTTAATAAGGCATTCCACTGAAACAAGGGAGGAAAATCTTCCAGTAGCATTTTCTACAACAGAATACCTATCATGCAGCAGTTCGAAGGCACTATAATATCTAATATTGATGAAATGGACAGCCCTATCATTTTTCACATTTTATACTCCTTTCTGAGTCTCTCCTCTCTCCAGACCTTAGTGCATTAGGAAAGAAAAAAATTACCTGTAGCCAGAGTCTGTCACTTGAGTCTGTTGCACCATTGGCAGTGCATTGAAAAGTAGCAAACTGTCCTGCGTTGACTTCCACACTCTGAAGACGCAAGAAATGGGGAGTTTTTGCTGTTGGAAAAGACAAAAAGTATTGAAGTTATGCAAGACCGAAGTACTGGCTATTAAAAATACACCAAGCACATGAAATAGTTCTGCTTTAAAAGGTTCATGTCACTGACCAGACAATAGATTCTAGGTTCTTTACTTCCACGCCTGGGAAAGAGGAGACTAGAAGGGTGCTGTTTAATTGTTCCTTCTGTGTAAATTATCTTAGCTGAGCATCCCTCTTGTAATAACAATCTATTAATAAAGATGATATTGGAAATGAATAGTGTTTTGAAGAAAAACCCATTAGATGCTTACACTACCAACTAGACAAACCAGTAAGAAGTGATGTTATCAGGGGAACAAGATTTTCATTTTAACCAAGTACAAAATCTATGGAAGAGATCCTTTATAAATGTAGCCCACCAAACAGCTAAAATACTAACATAACACTCCTCACCAACTACAGCTGTATTCTTAAAACACAATTCTTTTCAGCAACACTGCAGAAAAAACCACAACACATTCTCCACAGCAGTGCTTATTTTTCATATAGAAAGAGAAAACCCAGGAAAAATTAAAGCAACATACCTACAAGTAACCTCATGAATGAAATTGATATTCAAATAAGAACTATATCCACTGAAGGAGTAAAGATAGTGTATTTTTGTTTTACTAGAAGAGTCAACCACATAATACAGAAAATCATAGATATTTGATACAGAAACCTATCCTTTAAAGGACAGTATTCCCCAACCATTGAAATCCTACTGCAGCGAAGCAGACTTCTTGCTCTGTCTATACTAACAGATAAGTGAGGCTTTGAACATTGCTTTTCAACATGAAAATCTTAGTACTAGCAGTAGACTGGCAAACTAAACATCTTTTTTTTTAGCAGAGCATTAAAACCATTTAAAATGTTGATGGTATTTTCTTTAGAATCCTTATTACTGAGAGAAATTGCATTTTTAAGGAATTTATAAGTAGCCAGCTACCACAATTCAAGAAAAAGTTGCTAAATATCCAGTGCAAGCCAGCAGAAGATGAAATAAAATAGTTCAAATTAATATCTAAATATGGGATAAAATATTTTCATAATTATTCTTATGGCAGATTTATTACACTTTATTACATTTTCTTTTTCTTAAAACATTTCTCCATTAGGACAGCCATACTTTAGGCCAAAATCATCGACGTCTTTGCCTATGAAACCATTAATGTCAGAATAGTCAGTAAAATTCTTCAGTATGTTCCGAACTTCTCAGCTGTCACTTTTTTTTTTAAATCTGCTTTTACCCCACTCAATTTTATTGTTTCCTTGGTCTTCTTAAACTCTAGAAAACTAGCTTTTCTGAATTACCAGGTATGGCCTAAGTGGAGAAGAGCATTAGGTTTTAAAAACGAACACACACATGAAAAAACTTACCCATCTACCACAACCCATCCCTTTTATTTCCACATGCCTACAATCTGCCTTCTGCTTGGTGTTTATTTGTACTACCCAGGCAACTGACTATCAAATATTTTTCCCATTTCAATTTTTGTTTAAGGAGTTAACAAATCCAGAACTGTTTTTCCTGGGAATATATAGAAGCAATATAATTATGAGCTTTGCAAAGTTTTAGACACAGAGTAGTTTTACTTCAATTTTCACCCTAGTTCAGTTTTCTTTAGACAATTTAACTGGTTTGATGTCTTAATTTCTAACATTTTAATTACTTCATCAAAGAACTTTTCATTAAAGCTTTTGCATTTCAACACTGTTATGTCAGAACTCTACATGCTATGGGCTATAATATAACTCAGTCTCCACATTAAAAAGAGCTATTTGCAGGTTTTGAGGATTGATTGGTACAAATGTAAAGATCAGACCTCTCAAAATCTGTATAAAAAAATTAGTAAGCTGCTAAAATGCTGCTTCAGATTTACCCTACCTGAACCAAGGATATAAATTCAAAATGCAGAAGCACCTATACTTTCTAACAAGATGAGAGCCTGCTGTGTTTATTAGAAATAAGTGATTCAGAAATAACAGCTGCTGATTCTGCATAACTGTCTCTGTGTTTGAAGAAATGTGTGTGTCTTCTTGCCACTAAAAGTAAAACCATTTTTATGAGGTGCTTCAGTACTAACTGATAGAGCACTTTTTATTTGGAATCACAGCTCATACTTAAAAAGCCACAACAAATGCATGCAAGCACAGTATGATGTAAGAGGAACAATCACACAGAAGTTGGTGTCTTCTTCCCCACTCAGTTGGTCAGTAAGATTACAACCTACTATTCCATGTATGATGGAATACATCTTATTTAACAAACAGCACATATGGGAAGTAATGATTTATTTAAGTAGTCTATTCAATTATGTCTGGATTACTACATTAAAGCTTTATTTACAAGGTTTGTTTTGACAATTTAGGATAATTAAGTATTACATATCCTTAATGATGGGATGAAGAAACATATCTGAAACATAAGGAAGTAAAACAGTGCAGAAATTGAGCCATAAATCTTGGGAAGTACCCTAAGTAACCTTGCTTAGCAAAGTCTCAGCCCTCAACCAGCTGAGCTTTCTTCCTTCTAAGCCTTGGAGAAAATAATTATATATAGTCAGCTGCTGTGTTGTTCATCTGCTCTCACTAATGTCTCAGCTTGTGGCTGCACTGAATTTTTGATGCAGACAGAAATCTCATCAACAAATCTTAGAATCACAGAATCATGATGACTTGGTGATTTTGTTCTAAAGGAGTAGCCGTATGGCCCAGTTTGGGTCCAGGGCTCATGCTAATTGCTAAACACAAGGTGCTCATACAAGAGACATCTTCAAAGCCAATGAGGTGCCATGTTAGCAACACTTTATATACACTCCGCCTATATTTATAGCACTGACATTGTTTTATGACATTTTCCTTATCTTTTGCTTCACATTTATTGAAACACAGTGGTACATTCATTTTAGGGGTCTGGCTTTACAATACAAGATAGGTACTTACTACATGGATGTCCTAAAACTTTCACTTCATCAATAGCCACATATCCAGAGTGACCTGAAGTAACCACTTCAAAAATAACCTGAAAAATAGAAAGAGATTTTCAGTTAGCAGCTTTGTAACACAGGAATATAAAAACGTTCTATTACGGAAAAATACATCCACTCTTAATATGTTAAGAACACCTGGAAAACAAAATACAATCATGAAACCCACAAAATGTGTTGTTTGTATAATTAACCAGAACTTAAATTACATTTTTTTATGTTTACATAATTTTTGGAGATTTACTTTGCAGATTTACTATATATGATCCTATTTGCAGGATCATATATAGCTCACAGTAGAAATAACCAACTCTCCCCAATGTTTGGTCTGCCAAAGTAGTCATCTTACAAACATCTTCAGTATTAAGATTGGTATTTTATTTTCAATTCTTTGTCTTGCAGAATGAACTGCTTTTATTTTAAAAATTACAATTCTGTAGTATACAGAGATTTGCAGGGTATCAGACACAAACATACCTATTTGCAGGAATGTATTTTCCACGCTTTTAATATTCCACCAAATGCAGTGGATTAAGTAAAGCGGATCCATTTGCCATGGTTTGTTTAATGGCTGTAAATAGGTCACAAAATAAGTGGACTGTTCTCGTCGTTTGAATTGACTACACTCTAAAATAAACCTCCCCAAAGTTTGGCAGCCTTAGCTTTGAGCATCCCAAGAATGTTTATACAGAATAGAAGAAAATATGCCGGTAACGTTAGCAGGTACATTTTCAAACCAATGCTCAAGAAGTTCATGCTAAAATCCAGGCTGTGATTTTTTTATTTTTTTTTAATACTCCACTTCTGCGTGGGAAGTTAACTCTAATCGCCTCTAGCAACTGGTCTTAGGAAGTACCTTGAGGAAGACAAAACTTAGAAACTATTTTTCACACATATGCCGTACTTAACCTTGGAACAGATGCACACACTACATACCATCTCCTTTACCGCAGTTCTTTCAGTAGAAATTGAATGATACAGAATGCAAACATGTTACAAGGATAACAAACAGCTCCATAATATATCATAATTTCCTGGAGATGAATAAACACTGTCAGAACACTAATTCTGATTTTAAAACAAACCTTGAGAAAAATCTTCATGCCCACCTGCCTTCTCATTGCACTACCTGTGGACGCCAATATCGTTGTTATCTCCCTGATTTCATCTTCCTAACCTCTGTCCATTTCTCCCTCCCAGTCACACTAGAGTGAAATTATTGTAAATACAGTTATAACACCACATGGCTGGTAAGGAAAAAATTACTTTGCATCTAGTTCTGCCTCCTGTCTACAGAAAAATCCCAACCTACAGCACCAATGCTGCCCCTAGATGAATCGTCGTTTCAGAGGAAAACACAAGATAGCAATGAGCAAAGTCCAAATGCCAACAAACAAATTTTCACAAACAAGTTCTGCAAGAAAAGGATAGCTCAGTCACAAGCTTCAGTCTGGGGCCTTCTAAATGCCAAATGGCACTCCATTGGCTATTAAAGCTGCTATTAGTGATCCACAGCAACAGGCTCAACGGGGCATGCATTTAGCTCTCAGCATTTTGTAGACCATCCAAAGCAACACCATTCAAAATTTCAAAGGAGCTCTTTTCTACAAAGAAGAAAATCTCCTGATGGAATTGGTCTTAAGAACTATCTTGGGAAGCAGAAATTCTTACAGAAGAAAAAGACCAGATACTCATAAAGGATAGCTTTCATTCAGACACCTAAAGTAACTTTTCTATCCATGATTATTACCCTCATCTTAACAGCCTTGAAATGGAAATTGAGAAGTGATGTGCACAAAGTAACCCTAAGTTTTGACAGCAGTGCAAGACCCAAGAACACAGTTCCTGTTTTCAGTCACTGAACTTTGAAAAAAGAACAAGCATTTCTATCTATTAACAAATGTGACAAAGTTACACATTCTCCACTTGTGTTGCAATCTCTGAAAAAAATAAATTAATTTTTTTAAAAAATTATGCCCCATCAAAAGCTGATGCCCTTGAGAGAAGGCAGAGACTGCTCCATTTACTGGAGAGCTATCAAGCCCATTCCAAGCAGAGAACATCTGAAAGATCATAGGATATGAGAACCATGGCATAGTCCCCGAAATCTGCAGTTAAGGCAGAAATCTTACAACACGGTAGTGGAAAACAGGGAGTGGACAACCAGGTCTCAGAAATGGTGGAAAAGTTTCCTGGGGAAATACGCTGCCACAAAGTCAGTCCCTGAGATAAATGCATCTAGGTGTGGACACAAAGACCTGCCTGTAAGAACACAGAGGGCTGGGGACAGTTACTGATTAGTTTCCTGTATTCCCTAGTGGCTTTGAGTTTTCTCTGCTAAGAAGAAAAATACCCCAACAATTAACTTCCTGGGTTTTATTGAAATATAACTTCAAAAAAAAGTTAAAAAAGAAATCAACCCTCTCTTTCTTATGGAGCACTCAGCGTAAGAGCAGCTGCATAAAGCCATCCGAAAGGCCTACCTGATCCATGATCCCAGCACTGCAGAGCAAAGTAGTTTTTTTCAGAGTCTCAACTTTTAAACATGTTAAATTCTAAAAAACACCCTGAGGAACTGGCACATGCACATGGGTGGAGCAGCCAGCCAAACCAGTCTGAAACTTTCTGCTAAAAATATTACTGCTAGATAACATGGACATTTTGAAAATACTGCATAATAATGTCTTTTCCGAAGAACTACCTGGCTTCCAGCAAGGCCAACAGGCTGAGCTTTATAAAAGAAAACATGCAATACCTGAGAAGATCACAAAATAATATTTCTAATTCATTATGGGAGCTTAGCTTATAGGCTCTCTGAGTGGCTTTAAGTACCTCAGTATGCAACATACTGACAGGCAAAAAAGCTCGTAGATTCTAAACACAAACACATTCCTTCAGTTCACAGGCAGAACTACAACCTTGAAACAACTGAATCAGAGCTGCTTATGACAACAGTAGAGAAAAACTCAACGACTTAACTATCTCTGGATAAAAAATCACAAATGTCATTCCGCAAAACAGCCACGCAGTGTTATCAAGAAAATGCCAGTTGGACATACAACTGAATTACAATTATTGACATTAAAGAGAGTATGTTCTGAAGAAAAGTATTACAAACTGAAATACTGTCAGTTTAATCATGCTTCCATTAAAAGCAATAGCCAAACTGATATCAGCTTTAATGACTGTAACTTTTAGTCTCTTCTGACATGGAATATGCCATTTTTAGTAAATGGAAAGAGGCACTAAAGCCAATAGTGACATACCATTGTCAAAGACAGACTGCTGATGCCTTTTACTTTATATATAAAAGAACAAATATGCACAAATATAGACTGATCAGAGAATGGAACGTGAGCAGACCTGAGGAGAAGGACTTGAGGGTGTTTCTGGATGAGAACATCAGTATGACCCAAACATATGCACCTGCAGCCCAGACAGCCAGCTGCATCCTGGGCTGGATCAAAACAGGCAGAGCCAATTGGTCAAGGGAGGCGATTCTCCCCCTCTACTCCACTTCAGTGAGATCCCACCTGGAGTACTGCATCCAGCTCTGGGGTCGCTAAGAAGGACATGAAACCTACTGAAGCAAGTTCAGAGAAGGGCCACAAAGACAACCAGAGGGCAGGAGCACCTCCCCTACAAAGACAGGCTTAGATAGTTGGGATTACTCAGCCTGGAGAAGAGAAAGCTCCAGGGATCCTAAAATCATAGAATAGTTTCAGCTGGAAGGGACCTTAAAGGACATCTAGTTCCAACCCTTTTGTCACGGACAGGGACACCTTTTGTTAGACCAGATTGCTCAGAGTTCCATTCAACCTGGAGTCGTTAATGGGATACCACATTATAGTGTACCTATAACCGTATACATATACTGGAGATCTCGCTATGGTCTTTCAGCATCCAAAAGGAAACTACAAGGGAAAGGGACTTTACACAAGGGCAGGTAGTGATACAACAAGGGGCGATAGCTTAAAACTGAAGGAGGGTAGATGCAGATTAGGAAGAAATTATTTACTGTGAGGGTGATGAAGCACTGATGCAGGTTTCCCAAAGAAAATGTGCCCCACCCCTGGAAGTGTTCAAGGACAGGCTGGATGGGGCTTTGAGAAATCTGGTTTAATGCAAGATGTCCCAGCCACAGCAGGAGGCTGAAACTACATGATCTTTAAGGTTCCTTCCAACTCAAATCATTCTATGATTCTATGAACATGACAGTTCATTCCAAGTATAGTAATATAATCCCTGTTCTGTTCACAGGCTGTGAAATACTATACACAAATTCAGTATTTTGTTTTATTTAAGTTGATGAATGAAGATTACAGACTCAAATTTCTGCTAACTAAGCATTTTCCCTTTTTAAAGTAAAAGATTAATTTGATCCTGCATTACAGGTTTCTGAAAGTCCTGGTAAGACTGCTACACACTGTGAGAAGAGAGACCTGAGAAACACTTCGGTACCTCATTTATTCACTGAAAACCTTACAGTACAGATGTCAAGACTCTTCACAAATCTGGATCAGTTTTGCTAGTAATTTCCCTAGAAATGAAACCTAGAAACTTATTTCACATCCAGTTTTCTCCATCACTTCCCATTTGAAAAGTAGCTTGGCATGTGAAAATTAACTTTTTTACTCCCGCCTCCAAACTTTGCCTTTTCTCATGGCTGATGCAACACCTGCAGGCAATACAAAAGACTCCAGTCAAAACAGAGAAAACACTCCAGCAACGTCAGACTGGGTGGCCCTTGGATGTTTTGCCTATTATTCTGCCACCTTATCAGTCCGGAAACAACTGGTTAAAACACGGAATTCATTTGCTCAGGAAAAACTGCTGAACACTGCCCTGAGAGTTGTTTTACACCATTCTCCCTGTCACAGGCCTGCCAAACAGGAACCAAGGAAGCGGCTTAGCGCTGCACTGTCCCTGATCCTCCCTGCTTCACTGAAGAGCAAAATTAGCTTTTCATTCCTGCCACTTCCCCTTGCTACATGTGAACAAAGAAAGCGGGTCCGCTCACCAACATAAATGCTTACTGCTGAAAATGTGCGACTCAAGATAACTCATTTGTTCCAAAGAACAATAGAAATAAACAGGTTTTGTTGCCACACAACCTCACTCCGTAGATTCCTGCCTTTGTTGCTGCAAAATTACAACACTTTTAGTCAAAAGGTGGAGCGTACCTAATATAAACACTGTCCTTTATATGACTTAAAAATAGCACTTTGCAAAAACAAGAAAGAAAAAGGAGTATGTAAGAAAGCTGCTTAAACTCAGGCTGCAATCCTGCCCCCCTGCATCCCCAGTGAGCAGGCAGTGCTGCTTCACATGCTACACTCTCCTCTCTGCCTGCTCTGCTTTACCACACACAGCACCTTTCTTTGACTGTATTTTACAAGGCATTGGGAGCAGTTTCTTGCCATAAAACTGGCGTTGACTAGTACCTTGTGGGTTGAATTCCTCTCCCCTTTCTGACTCATCCTAGGACTACCTGCCTTATCACTGGGCCACAACAGCAGCAACTGCTTTCTCATCAAAGGGAGGTTCCTGACCTGGTCCTTCCCAGGCCCCACAGAGGTCTATCACAGCTTATTGACTCGGGCTGCCGACAATGCAGTCAGGCCTCCCTGGCTGGGAATTCACGTCATGCCATTTCCCACCCCACCTCTCACTCCTACGACTACCACCTGGCCCTCACACGTGCACTCAAGCACATGAAACAACATTTTGGTTATTGCTGCCAATCCGAGACCACAAAGAAACAAGCAAGCCAGACGGAAAACTGAATTCCTGACATTAAGGCTTATTAAATCTTATTCTTCTCTGTTTTTAAACCAGTTGCTGTCTTGTCTTTCTCTACTGAAGGTCCAGATGCCTTTCTGGTTTAGGAACATGGGACAGGAGAATATAACAGAGCCTTGTGTATATGACAAAAAATGCATGCCTCCTTACTCGTGACCATTTTTAAATTGCTGGGGTTTTTAAATTTAGGTATGTGATTTGCCCTGGCGCATCTTTCTCAAAATAGCTATTCCCAAAGCACATAAGTCAATGAAGAAGAGCTATTTAAGATGCCTGACACAGGTTTGTGATTCAAAATGCAATATGCATTTCAAAGTTTCTTTGGAGTTCAAAGCACAGTTCAGGAACTGTATGTGTGCAGCTGAATGCAGCACACACAATACACGAGAATGTGAGCCTGACTTTTACTGCACAAGAAGCTTAATGCTCTGTCCTAGATGAAGATTTAAGTACAATGCATGAGCCAAACATGTACAAAGCAGGTTATGAAACAAATGAAAGTTTAAGTCCAGATTCTAAAAGTTAGGTTTGATCTCCTGCTCTTACTCCCTAAACTCCTAATTTACAGGGGAAAGTGTCAGATTGGTGAAGTGTAAATCTCATCTCTGTGAAGTGATACTGTGTAACTCCTTTGTGTCCTTACTAAAAAGGATCAGGAATGACTGCCAGGCTCTTACCCCATTTTTTCATTCCAGCTTCATAGGATTTTATGTTTAAAGATGGTGCAGGGACACAGACAGTTGTGTTACTCCACTGGAAGCTATTTTTAATCCTTTCAATTCCATTTCTGGATTTTAAATCTGCAGTGTTTCTTGTTTTATTTAATCAAGATTTGTTTCAGTTCACTGCTGCCATGACTGACTTCCAGCAAAGTACAAAGCAAGTAATTCAAAATACAAAAACTGATAGGGGAACCAGTGCGTGACTTGCAGTGGTGCTGTGCTAAATTGTTTGCTTGAAGGGTTAGAAGCAGGGAACACAAGCCACTCTGATATCAGACTCAACTCACTAGTAGCGTTTTGCATATTGTGATGTTCCAAAACGGCAATACTTCTGAAATGTAAAGTGTATTTTAAATACTACTAATTGGACTGAGAATCATTAACTAACCTAGTTTAAAAAATCCAAATGAGAAAAAAAAATCAAAACATTAAAGTAAATAAAAACATACACCAAAAACCGCTGCTGCCCTCTCCTCAATAGATGAGCAGCCTTTTTGTAACTTGTCTCTCCAAGCATCAATTTTAGAGCCTGTCAGCCTACTGAGACTGCTCCCCAAGAATCTAAAAACAAACTTGCCACTAACCAGAAAAATCTCTGTGACGTTTAATTCTCTTTTTCTGCATACACTCTAATTCTACTCAAGTTAGGAGGGGGTGAAGGTCTTAGGAATTATGTGAAGCTTTGTTTTGTTTGCAGGCTGTCTCCAAAGGCAAGATAAATACCTTGATGCTCTTGCTTAGGATGCACCAAGCAGACAATAGTTCAGTAAAGCAAACAATTTCTCCCGTGACCAATGTGAAAAAGAGGAAGGCAATGCTCCCTCAGGGGAGCACTCCTAAAGCGATGTTATGAAACAGAAATAAGACCAGTACCTGCAGAAATACACCAGCTAGTTCGAAACAAATAGCTTAGAGACCAGGAGGCACAGCAGAAAAGAACAAGCTGTGCTGATTATCTTGGACCCTCAGAAGGTGTTTGGCAGCTTGAACCCCTGTTACTGCAAGTACACTGTAATCACTAACTGGACAGCAGTTTAGACATACTCTAAAATCAATGACAGATGTTAAGCAGTAGTACTTAGAAGATCATTAATTATGGAATTAAATATATCCTTAATCATCAGAATGCTTGACAATTTAAATAATCAGCACGTAATCTACAATTAGTGTCATTACATGCAGGTTATAATTGTGATTTGTGGTATGTACGTAGTACGGCTAACCTATGGCGTGAAACATACACAAATTACCTGGCAAAAAGAAAAGGGTACATTAAAAGAAATTAATTATTTTGTTCAAAGACTGTATTCTAAAGAGTCGATTCTAAACAGAAACCCAACCTGAAAAGTATTAACAAGCTTGGGCAACTGGTGCTACAATAATAAACTGCTGTTAATTATTAAATCTTTTGAACACTTTGCTTGTACATGTTTGCCATACATGGTTTAAACCAATAAATCTTTAGAAGTTGGATTAAAATTCACTCCACAGTACATAATCTGATTTGTAGTCAGCTACTATTAGTGGGAGCTATTTTGCCTGTATTTTTCAACAGCAAAACAGACAGAGCCCACTGTGTTTCTTAAAATACCAAACTGTATAAATATTGTAACTCTGAAACGTTATCATATATAATTTGTCCTCAGAATTCTGTAGTACATTTTGGTTTCATTTGCATCAAGACATCTTGTAGGTGTTGTACTAACAGAATGGAATTATAAAACATTCACAGACATGCAGATGCCTACACTGATTATGCGATTTAAAACACAACAAGGACAATCACACCATTACATTGCTTTGTTCCTTCACCTATTAATGTCACATCTTCTTTTGGAGATTACTCATCGGGAAACTACCAACCTTCACATAAGAAAAGTTAAAGAGGCTCCATCATTCCTTGAAAATCTTCTTAATGGTCTTTTAAAAATTATCTTCAATAAGGTCAGACAAACTCAGAAAATCACTAGGAGGAAGTCTCGTACATTTTGGAGATTTTCTGAGGAACACGTGGATTTGTGCCAAAAGAGGTGAGTTTTGGAATCAAATGAATAGCAGCTTAGGAAACAGACCTGGTGCAATACTATGCATCTATCAGATGAGTCCTGTGCCTTCCCCACCATTCAGGCAGTCACCTGAACAGTCACCTAACTTGGAGCCATATTCTCCCAAGATCCACGTATACCCTCTCTCTTCTTCCTGCCCTTCTCCCAGCTGCTTGGAGCTAACTTTCTGCCTTCCCCTACAACAAACTTAGTGGAGAAGAAAAAGCAAGAAAACTGATGAAAATAGTTCAGAAACAATGAAAAATTGCAAATGTCAGCACTCAAGTGAGGAAATTGCATCACAGATCTCTGAGAGGATGGAGGCAACTAAAAACAGAGACAATTAACTGTAAGCTCTTAAAATGGTGACAGCACTTCCTCGAGAATAAATGTGCTTATTTACAATAAAACCAGGGAAGTTACAGTATTTAACAGTGATTCCCTGCACTGCTGTGGATATTAACATAGCATAAGCTCTTTTGGCACATCAGCTAAATTGCAGTACCTAAGCAGGTATTATTTCAGACTATATGCAGCAAATGCAAAGAAAATTACTTACTATGCTCCACAGTGAAAGAAAGATTATGCAAAAATTTCAACATTTCCAGTGGTAAGGAGAGCATATGGAATCCGTTACAGACAGGCTCAGGCATCTATTATACATCAGCTGACGCATGGTAATCTGCTATATTGCAGTACCCCACCCAAGCACGTAAGGGTTCACCTACAAACAAGGGTGAACAGACCAGATGGCAAGTCTTGAAGAGAAAGAGGATGGGAAAGGTTTTCCTTCTGTTTCTATGGCCAAATACCCATATTACTCAGACATCAGTTAGATGTATGATATTGTCAGAAATCTGATACAGATTATTATTAATAACATTAGTAATAACATTTGAAACTGTCAGAGGTTGTGTGCATTTTTATGAACATGTTAATTTACCTTAAAATTAATAGTCAGAATCAAGGCTTCTATTAAAATTCCCCTGTCCACATCAGCCTTTTGATTCAGAGCTAGAGTGAGACTTTGAAGCACAACCCTCTTCTTCACTGACTGCTGATTCCAGAGCAGTTCTGCTGTATAAAAACCATGCTCCTTTCAGATGACAGGAAGCTGGAACCTACTCTACTAATTCACTACACAGATGGGAACATTAAAGACTTGGGCATAAGTGACACAGTCACACATTCACTCAGTATTCAGTGCTCCTGAACCACCCACCACGTTCACAAAATCTTCCAGTAGATTCCACATTATAAACCACTGGGTTATATTCAATGTCAGCCACAAAATTGTCTGTGGGATGCTCTATCCTCTTCTCCATTGAGGCTAACAATACAGACTGGTCCTCATTATTTTAGTCAAGATAGAAAGGCTTTTAGGCAGTACTGGAAGGCATTCTCAACACTGGCATCAAATTGGTAACATGAGGTCTTGATGTAAGGTCAGAGAACCATGCAAGTGTCCTGAGTTGGAAAGGACACTTAGAGATTATTGATACCAACTCCCTGCTCCTCACAGGACTACCCAAACCCAAACCATATGACTGACCATATGAGCATCATCTAAACACTCCCTGAACTCTGAGAGGCAACAAAATAGACACTGCCCTTCACCCTGAGAGATGTATGACTAAAACAAGCTTGGACTTTGTGATCAGGATGCAGCCTTATGCTCCAGAGAGACAGGCAGCACACAGTTTCTCCCACATGGCTTAAGTGAACTTCAGCTCTGCCTAACATGCCTGCCCTTCTGGAAAAGGCTCCAGTACTACCTCATAGAGCCCACAGACAATTATAAAAGATCCACATCATCAAGTTTGCTGTGATGTCCTTACGCTTATCTTGAATCCTCTCCAGGAAGCCCTGACAATGCAGTTGCAGCAACTCCAAGGAACCTTGGGCAGAGCACTGCATGCAAATGTGGACCCTGTGAATACCAGCTGTACAACCCAGGAACACACTATCAGAGGCAAGAGGAAATGCAAGTGTGCGCTTTTGGGTCTGAAAGTATTGCATCCACTGCCAGGCATCCCAAATTCCAAGAATAAAATGTTCCTAGCACTCCAAACCCATCTTTTGGAGAAGGACTGTCTGTTTCATTGTAGATGAAACAATCACAGTGGAAAAGACTCCAGAAGTTCTTCAGCTTTTTTTTTTTTTTCCTTAGAATAAAAAGGGTTCAAAAGGGACAGACTGAGTTAAACTGGGACATCCTTACAGATCAGATGTTGCAGCCACAGAAAGGAGTCCACTGTAGCCTCCCAGAGTACCTGCAGCACACATTGCCAAACTCATCAAGAGAATATGATGGGGCAACAAATACCTGGTTACCTGAAACAGCAAATGCAGGAACAGAAACAAGACTCTGCCATGTGACACTGGTAACTGGGTCATTTATGTAGGAATTAGGATGTCCCACTCCAGAAGAGCAACCCAGGGAGACCTCCTAAGAAGGTCTACAGTCAAGGAACCCCCATCTCAGGGAGGACTTTTCTTCAGAAAGCTCCAAACCATAAGTATGGTGACAATACTCAATACAGGGGACAAAATAAAATACAATTCAAACTTTCCAAACTTCAAGTGAAGATGGAGGAGCCTCAATAACATCTCCATGCTATGGGTCTGCTCTTAATAAACCAAGTTACTTGATTGTGGAGACACAGACTGTATTTTCACAGAAGGAAGAAAAACCACTGAACTACTATAGAACATTAAGCAGCTCTATAACCTGTAAACCCTCCTACAGGAAAACCGCACCCTAAGGAACTGTCAAGTGAAATTCCTCGAATCTTTAGGATGCAATCAGAATCCCAATCCTATGACAGCTACTATTATACTTATGTTTACTATTGGACAGAACAAACAGATATTGCATTCAGAGTGAAGGCTTGAACTGAGGATCCAAAGGATTCTGCTGATTCTAAAGCAACAAGTATTGCTGATCTAAATCAAACTTGAAGACTCTACTGTAATAAAATCTATTGGTATTCAATTCCAGCATCCCTAATGAACTGAAAGAACGAGTAAATTTATTACAGAGAAACAGAGGTAATTGACTGAAATCAATGGTAAAATTTCTAGATTTTTTTCAACACAATTAGTTCATCTACATTTAGAGCATGTGTGCATTTCATACACTTCTATAAATATATGTAAACATAAAAACATTGCCATATGTATGTAAAAACAAACATTTAGCATCATGTACAAAAATGTAATTAAGATAAAGATCAACTAGACACACCGAAAGGTATTTTGATTTAAAGTTAAAATGATGATTAAGAACCAGATGACTATTATGAGAAATGAAATTTCATAAAAAGTAAAACATACCTGATAAAAATTGGGCCAGAAAGTACTAATTGCCAGTTCTGCTCTGTTCCAAGTAGCAGTGATAGATGTGTTCCAGACTGGGTTACCAATAGGACCATCATTAACCTTCACATATACATTCAAAGTGCCAGGGCTAGCTCCACTCTTGCTTGAAACATAATAGTGAAAATCAATACAATGTGTATCATTTTCTTTCAGATGGGGCATCAGGAGGTGTGCTTTCTGTCCCGCAAATCTCCCAGATGTATTCACCAACACGAAAGAACCTGCAAAAACAAAGTGACTTATTCAATTTCTTCTTTATTTTCCATAATATGGTGAGCTGTAACTAAAGCATCATTAAAAAATAGTAATAATTTAGCCATTTTTCTTTGCTTCTACTACATAACAGTAACTTGTATTTGGAAGGTACTTCATCTCAAATTACTTTTGCAGAATCTCAAAATTCTTTTGTAAAGCTAGTAAATATTACAATCATTATTTTACAGGTGGGGAGGGAAAGAGACAAAAAACCCAAATGGTGAAGCAATCTGCAAGGCAATAAATCTACAGATGGTATTACAGAACCAACTACAGGTCTCAACTACCTGAGTGCTTCTATATGCAAAGTCTCTGCTGGGTTTGCCTGGCAAGGCTATAGTAGTTGGGGAGCTACAGGAGTGGTTTCTTGTGAGAAGCTTCCCCAAATGTCCTACAGAGCCAATGCCAGTCAGCTCCAAGACAGACGCACCACTGGCCAAGACTGAGCCCATCAGTGATGGTGGTAGCGCCTCTGGGATAACATAATTAGAAAGGTAGGAAAAAAGAAAACCTCAAAATCGCAGCTGAAGAGAGGAGTGCGAATATGTGAGAGAAAGAGCCCTGCAGACAGCAGGGTCAGTGAAGAAGGGGGAGGAGATGCTCCAGGCACTGGAGCTGAGATTCCCCAGCAGCCATGGTGAGTCAGGCTGGCCCCTGCAGCCCATGGAGCCCATGGATGGAGCAGACATCCACCTGCAGCCAGTGGAGGGCCCCACACCAGATCAACTGGGTGGCCAAAGGAGGCTGTGACTTTGTGGGAAGTCCACAATGGAGCAGGTTTACTGGCAGGAATTGTGACTTGGTGTGGGACCCATGCTGGAGCAATCTGTGCCTGCAGGACTGCATCTCATGGGAAAGGGACCCAACACCAGAGTAGAAGAAGACTGTGAGAAGTCCTCCTCCTGAGGAGAAAGGAGTGGCAGAGACAATGTGTGATGAACTGACCTGCCTCCTGTCCCTCTGCACTGCTGGGAGAAAGGGGAGAGAGAAAATTCATGAGTGAAGTTGAGACCAGGATGAATGGGAGCACTTGGTGTCCAGCCAGGGTCAATACACCACAAGAATTGCAATGAAATTTACGAGAATTTTATGTGTTCAGATGGTTGGATACAGTATGTGATACAGACAGAGTCTAAAATGTCCTCAATTCCTTAGTCTTCCTCTAGCTAATCAGAAGTTACCTACTTGACTAAGTGTGACAATTGTCTCCTGTCCTCAAAAGCTGACAAAAGAATGAGCAAATGAAAACACAAGTAAACCAGTAAGCTTTACACGTTAAAAAAATGGTGGGGGTGAATTTTATATTATGGTCACAACTTAAAACAGCAAATGACAAGAAATGTAAAAGTATTCAAATAAAGTTACATTCAAACAACTCTCACATGAGCAGCTAGTCAATTTATACCCTATTTTTCAGGGCCTGTTAATGTGTCTCATTGAAGTGTACCTTCAAAATAATCGCGTTGCAGAACTAAGGAATTTGAAAGACTGTACAGATGTTAGAAAAATACCACATGATTTCTAAGACATTCATATTTCTGGGTTGAACAAACGAAAAAGAAAGAATTCTATTAACAGATAACCTATGATATCAGGGAAGGAAATAAAACTCAGTATCTACCTTGGAAAGAAAACATATCAATAAAATGCATGAGATAATTTAAACCCTGCATTTTTCATAAGTCCAGAAACAGATATGTTATAGTTTCCTGCTACAAATCCATAGCTAAGTACACACACTTATCACGTAGTTATTAGAAACCAATTTTAAATTTTTTTTCCTTTTTCTTACTTTGATGGGTGACAATACCTTTTAATGAGATGCAAGCCATTTCTCAAAACGGAATGTAGAAGAACCTTTGTCCAGACTACATCTTTATGTTAAATAGATCTAACTATTCAATAATAATAGTTTTGCAGTTAAATTATTTATGAAGTATAATTTCCTTTCTAGACAAATTCATAAAATTGGCAAAAATGGAACTTACTTATAATACAAAGGAATATAAATATTTTACTTCCTAAAAGGTGTTACTCTATATTTAATTCACAGTCTATTTGTTACTATAATATATTGGGACAAATCCTTATTCATTAGTAACAAAACAGAATCACTGAATACATTTCTTTTTCTTAAAATAGGCAGGAAAGAAACTAATATTCCTTCCATCAATCAGCACATGCTCTGCTGTTCAATTAATTTATTTATATTTAAAATATAAGCCCCTTAAAATAGGTATAATTTGCTAAGTTATATGAACAATACTTAAAGCATTCATGAATTCACTAAAAATTAACTGGCAAGCTTTTTCACATCTTATCACCAAGAATGCCACAGAGAAATGTCCATCTCCTCTTGGCCACTTTAAAATTTCAAACCAGTGTCTCCTTGAAAACCCAATCAATTTTACAGTCAGTGCTCCTAAGAATGCTGCAGCCCTTGATAAAGTTATATCTTTATGAACTATTTAACTTTTAGCATCCTGATTATTATAGTATGTACTGCACAACTGAACCACATGAAAAAATTATCAGTGACTAAAAAGAGAAATATAGCCCATCTATTTTGAAAATGTCTGTAACTCCTTTGTTGGAAGTGAAAAGATACAGAAGAATGTCACTGTAAACAGAACAAATCCTACTTTCCTTTTTCTAAAATGAAAAGTTTAAAGAGATGCAATTTAAGCTGCAATGTGTCATTCCGATGTACTGGTTTAGTATTTCTGCAAAAAAGTATCTGCTAAGCTCTTAGTTCATGAGACAAGGAGTACCATGTAAATCCATCCTTTTAATTATCTGACTGAACTCTCATCTGAATCTCAGGAAATAAAACACTTAGCAGCATCAGGACAGGTAAATCACATCACCTTGGATTTTTTTGGCTATTTGATCTCTCACTTGTGCAAATCTCACCAATTAAGGCTTTCAGAAGCTGAAGTTTCTTCCCTTCGAGTGCAACTGGAGCAGCACCATCACTCATACAACTTTTCAAGCTGAAAACCAGGACATTCAGCTCTTTAGTGTGCCCTTCTAAACCCAGAACTGATTATCAAGTAACATGCAATAGCTTGCTGTATCAAACACGGTAACTTTTACTGTGGCCTAAACGCATCTTCTAGTCAGCACTTGAGGAAAACTTCCATGGAGCAAGCAGGGATCTAGATGATGGATCCAGGACCACTCTACTGTAAAAGCCTGGTTCTGACTTCATTAGAGAGTGGCCTTGCACCCAGCAAGGGCCACAAGTTGTGTGCATGACAATGACATCCCAAACCACCTGACAATCAAGCTCTCTATAATCAGCCCATTTTTTCCTGAGCCATTTCAAGCTAGCCAGTGATGACGAACTAAATGTGAGGTATTTACCTCTGCAACACTACTAATTTTTGAAATTGCATCCTTTTCTGGAGGCACAAGGATGTGCTCTGTCTACCTAGAACAGCTAGCACTGGGGTTTTTTTGGGTTTTTTTGAAGATAAATGCTTAGGTGGCCTATTCCAGCTGGCCAGATGAACACAAACCATGCATACAAGAAGTCCCAGGTACACACCACCACTGGCATGTGAGCAAATTGTATTTCAGGTCCAAGCCATCAACTTTGTGAGTTTGGCTGAGGTCAAGCAAAAAGAAAACAGGGATAATAAATCCCATGGAAGCCCTCAATTGATGTCTTAATCCTTTATTAATCCTTGTCTTTGAAAGCCTACCTCATGAAGGAATTCAGTATTTTGTTTGACAGTACCAATTTTTCCAGGCATGTGAATTCTTTAAAAGATCAATTCAGCTTCTACACCTAGTTTTTACTATGGATCTTCCCACAAGAAAAAAAAACCTAATATGAATTAAAAGGAAACAGCATAATCACTAGATGAAATCACTATAGAATCATGGAATGGTTTGGGTTGAAAACAACCTTAGAGATCATTTGATTCCAATCACTATATATATATGTACATAAAATGGAAAGCCATATAGTGTAATTAAAAGTTAATTGAGTGCACTGAAATATTTTTTTTCAAATCTAGACAGTTTATCTTCAGTGTTAAGTCATGTTAAAATTTTCTCTTTCAACTTCTACTATTGTCATCTGTTAAATGGATTGCTGAATAATACTATGCCAGATGTTTATATAAATATAATAAACTCAATACACAAATAACCACTTAATTTTGACACAAAAGAAAAAAAGAAAAGGAAACAAAAAAGAAGGAGAGGGGACTTCTTGGCCATGGAAACTATCAATCAAAAAAACAAGAAGAAAACCCACAGGATACTTTCTTACAGTGGATCAGTTCTTTAGAATAGCTTATGATATATTTGGGCATGTAAGACATACATATAGAAGCGAACTGAAACTAATCACTGGTGTAGCTACTAGGACATAGTTATCGGCCAGGATACAAGGATTCCACAAGAAAACTTGTAAAACTATAATCAACTGAGTACTCATTCCTAAGAAGAGATAACAAGTGCACATCTTACATCACATTTTATCACACTTATTTAATTCCCCTAAATGTACTTCCATGTTTAAACACATGGATGATGATGATAACTTCCTCAGTCAAAAAGTTTAAATGGGATTTACCTAGGTTCAGTCCTTAGGGCTATGTTTAGGCACTACATGCAATGTAGTAAAACCTAATGTAGCAGATGGTGCTCATCATTTATTAAATGCAGGCTTCTTTAGTCCACAACCTTGCTGAATCACCTGTATTTCATCATTTTAGCTAAAGAGTTTAAATCAACAAAGCAGTGATTTTCCTAAAGTCACTGTTGTTGTTCACAATTTTTCACTGAAAAATGTTTCAGCAGTAATTTAGCAAATATTTAGTTAATGTAAATATTAATTCTAAGAAGATGCAATACTTGAAAAAAGAAAATACAGCTTTGCTCAAAGGTAAATGGGAAATCAAATATCCTGGTAATTCTCATGAGCTTAAATGGAAATTTTCTGTGAAACACTGGACACAAAGATACTCAAAAGATAGAGTGGCAGAAGAACTGAAAAAAAAGTTTAAAAAAGAAAATCTAACAACTGGAAAAGCAACATACTGTCCTACAAAAAATGACGGCAGTGGCACAAGAGAGATTTTCTAGTCACTTCTGCAAGTTTTCACCATGTCACCTCACCTTGTTAAGAGACACTTTTTATATTGGGAATGTCAAATGCAATGAAATTGAATGCAGTATCATTTTTCATGCATGAACAAAATGTGACTAGTGAGCAAAGAAAGTTACTTTGGTGATTTTTCACAGCCTTATACATGGCTGAGGACAAATTATTAGTCTTCCTAATAAATATTCTTAAAAAGTAGTGGTATTTAACTTATTTAGGCATCACTATTGGTTGATGTTGACTCTCAGTATTTGAAAAATGTGCTAAATGATGGAAAGCAAAAAGTCTGATTTTAAGAACAGATACTCTGTGTGTTACTTTATTAACAAAACACCTTTCAGGTGCAGAAAGGTGTACAAAATGCCATGACTAGGCAGTTCATGGAATTAGAGAAAGGCTTGGATTGGAAGGTACATCAAGAGATTACTTTTTATTAGCTAAACAGCATTCCCTAAATGCCAGCAAACCCTACAGCCATCACTCACAAGGGACTGTGACAATTCTGAGTGCCCAAGACTAAGCGTGGGGACTGTTCAAGACACTGGAACTGCTGTGCATGAGCAGATGAATTGTAAGGCTCAACCATAATGAGTACCGCTTTCAGACAAGGCAAACTCAATGTAAGTGTTCTTCTATCTACTGTGTTTCATAAACATGTGCAGACCACCTCACAAGCACTGCAGAAAGCAGAAAACCTGAATTTAGTAACAGTCCACCTTGTACTTTACCTTCTAAAGCTTGCAAACAAAACAGCTTTTGTCTTCAGTTTTTTCATACTATTTACTAATATTACAGAAAAAGGAAAATAGCTTTTCAGGTAACATTTGAAAATTATAGTGCTGCTGTAATTTGAGAAAACTCTCAAAGCATGACTAGCACTACCTAAAGAAACTGGAACTTTCATTCAAATGCACCACTTCCTGACATCACCCAGTAGGTATGTGCACACAAACATCAGAGCTATTTGCACCCCTGAACTGGCACAAGGAGGTGTCCAAAAATACACCAGCTGAGAGTCAGTCTTCCCTTCAGTGCCTCAGTTAACATACATCAGTTCTGCTTATTAATTTACAAAGCATTATTGTCTCCAGGTGAATTTTAAGTCCTCTTTTGAGCAATATTTACTCAAATTTAACGTGGTAATTTTAATCATTATTTATTACCCATCCTAAAAACATAATTAATCTCAACTTCCAAGTTGTTTATCTTCCAAATTTGCAACTACTCAAACTCTTGGAAAAAATCCATTAAAAATCCATCATAAGTCCTGTGTATTTTTTTAAAAGATCAATTCACTTCTACCCATAAT
This sequence comes from Origma solitaria, assembly GCA_013397895.1. Taxonomy (NCBI): domain Eukaryota; kingdom Metazoa; phylum Chordata; class Aves; order Passeriformes; family Acanthizidae; genus Origma; species Origma solitaria. The sequence goes on along the minus strand of VZRL01004605.1, from coordinate 1,926,645 downwards.
GCCATCTCTGTTTTAGCAGAACAATTAATAAGACTAATAAGCCTTATAATTCTTCCACTAAATTCAATTCTTAAAATTCTTCCTCATCTCATATGCATAGACACAGCTCGCATTATTTTGTTAGAAATTGCTTTGATCAAGCTCAAACATGAAATCACGTATTTCTGAATCTTGTATTTTTTGCAGCCCCTTTTCCAATAGCCAGTAATATTAAAAAAAAAAAAACAAACAAAACTGCTTTCTGATGAATGCTGTTTGTTTATTCAAGCCTTTTCAATATTTAATGATTTTGACTGCTCACTCTGTAATCTGTTTTTCTGTTTTCTTCATGACTATTCTGTCTTCAAACACTGTACTGACATTTTGAAGGCTTTTTATATAAGTAATATTACCTCTTTGCAAGAAGCAAACTATGTATAGTAGGGCCACACAAAGTTCATAAACTATTAGAGACAACAACTACATGTGCATAAATTCTGAGAGAGTTGTCTCAAGTTTCAAATTCAACTTCTGAAACAATCATTGCATTTTAGGAAAAACAGAAATCAAATTAAGAAAAGACTTCAGGACAGGCAGACCCAGACCCAAGGACACTTTTAAAAGACAAAGCTTCCGAGCAGCATCTCCCCAGGCCCAGAACAGACAAATTCTGGCTGAGTACTCTAAAGCAGGGAATCAGTATCTATTTAAAACAATTAACTGAAATTAACTGAAAATAATTAGAGGACAGTGTTTGGATCTTTCCAAAGTCCTAGTATCATGGAATCATTTAGGCTGGAAAAAGACCAGAAAATTGTTTATATGGAACAAAGTTAATGCTGGGTTTGTATAAAACCTTCTGAAGGGCAGAGAAAAGGGATCACATTCGAACTGCAGTTCTACTCATCAACACAACTGGAAAGTTTTCTGTTTGGTTGGTTAATTTGTTTGTTTGTCACAGGAAACCTGACTTGCCTGACTATAAAGTAAATGCATCTACAAGGCAATTCTCCCTCTGCTTAATAAGGAAGGTCGGGTGTGGTGCGGAATATGAAATCCCCAGGAATTGTGCTACTTCTCTTGTCCCTGGAGAGCCACCTTAGATGCAGCCCAGGCCCAAGGCAGTAAAGCAGAACCACCAAAGGTGGAATGTTTCCTTACCACTCCCCAGTCACTCAGAAAATCCACATCAGCCAAGGTGTACAACTGCTTGGGAGAGTTTTTCACTTTTAAGGAACTGTGCTCCTTTTGGGCTCCAAAGACATAAGTTTTGTGCAGAGCAACATTCTTGTTTCATTTCTGCCATCCCATATTTGGCCAATCCCAATATGCTCTGGCAGCCGCCCCACCAGAATCTTCTCTAGGCCATGAGAACTGGGCTACAAACTGCTAAAACGGAGAACTGATTTATAAAACACACTCACAACAGAAAGCTTCCCAGACAAGGTATGCAAAGTTTTTTTCAAGTTCTCTCAAGAATCCTCATGAAACAGTCATCTAGATTTATTTAAAGGTGACCTAATATATTCCATCAGCTAGAACATTTTGTAACTCTTATGCTATGACTGGATCTCAAACATGCCAGAGCTTTGAGACAGATCTGTCTTCACCTTTTCTTTAAAGTGAACACACCAAAAAATAACAAAAGGGCTTGAAAGAAGAGATGTTTTATTAGAACATAAACTTGGAAAACTGTCTTCTGTCTGAAACGCATTCTTTTGACAGAACCATTTGAAAACAAATCCCTTTTCTGCCCAACTATGTCTTTGCAACAAGGGCCCTTTTCGTCCAGACCTGCTTGGCACAGTAGCAATCTTCAATAGCCTTTATGGATTCAACAAACTCTACTTGTTCTCCTCTGGGTCAACAGAAAAATCTTCCCTCTTCTCATCATCTCTGGCCTAGTTTCTACCCCATTACTCCAAGAAAACTTCCCAAGTGTGAGCTCTCCAGTCCGCACATCTATTACTGTCCGTCCTATTCTTCCCTGGAAAAGCTTCTCCCATAGCCAGGTGCTCTCAAAAAAGAAATCCTCTTCTCCCCTTCTGAGAAATACACCTAACCAAAAAGCACACAGCTACCAACCATGGACTTCACCGCAGCACACAACATACATACAAAAGTAATTCTAACAGACACCTTGAACTGCTCGTTGTCACAGTCAGAATGACAATAGGTGCATGGAGAGTTTTTTGCATGGCCCTTCTGTTTTCAAGGAAAAGAGATGAAGTTTCCAACGTCACAAACAGAACAGAACTGGTTCAGCACAAAGGCTCTCTCCCTGCTTTGGAGGCTACACTCACAGATGTTTCCTTGCCTTGTTTGTTCCTAATAGGGCACAGCTCCACTGGTTGATTGTTTAGCATGTGTACCTGCAATGAGATTGGAAGAGGTCTGCTAGACACATCTGGTAGATCTCCTCTGAACAAAAGTAAAGGAAGTCAAAATACAGGATGCAGTACATAAAGGATTAAAGGGTAAGAACAGAAATAGTAACAATCAACATTGTGACAGACAAATGGGTCTTGCTAAGGAAAAAAAGCAAACCCTTGGGTGCACAACGGAAGGGGACTGCAAGTATTGCTGAAAATACAGCAGCTAAAGATATAAGACTTCTGTGAAATGCTTAACAGTAAGTGAACTGATTAGAGCAGCATAACGGAAGACATCAAATGTATTAAAAGCTGAAAAACTGAAGCAACTGCTCACAAAGAAATCCCAGTAAAACAGGGATAAGGTTCTGCTAGTGGGATTCTTTGCATCACTGTTAAACTAGGTGCTGTTTAATTTCTTTAGCAAGGACATGAGAACAGATGTAAACCCATTTCAGGGGATGAATAGACTGATGCAAACATTGGCAAAAACCCCCCAAAAAACCCAAATCTAGGCTACTCTCAGAAACCAGGGTGAGTCAGTCTTCCTCTCCCTGCCTGATGGACACAGGGCTGTTACAGTTCCATGTCCCCAGATCTGCCTGGTGGTGAGTCTTCCCAACACAGGCAAACGGACATACAGAGAGAGAGACAGAGAGAGATGGCCTGACCATGAAATCAAATACAGACAGAAAAACAATGCCTTTATCAGCATCCCTGTGAAGAGCACACACAGAGCACTCACACATAAAACACTGTCAGCTCTGCCCTGTTCCTCCTCTCCAGCCAAGGGGAATCTCATTCTGCTGGAGGAACCCAGACCCTGCTCCTCCCCAGGTACTGGCCCTCATACCCAAAGCCCCTGATCGTCACGGTCCCACCGCAGCTGCTGGCACTCAAATCTCTTCTCCCACTCTCTGGTTAGCCTGGTTTGAAGTTTATGAGCATTCACACAACAGTGAAGATCTGAGCACATTCACAGACAAGATGGTTAGAAATTGGATTTAGTAAGAACACAGGATAGATTGCAGTGATCAAGCATCAGGCAGAGTCTCACCAGCATACTGAGTGGTCAGATACATACACAAGATGAGACTCTTTTATCCCTTTATCTCTCTATTTCTCCCATGCTTGCTCCTTCCCAATACAACCTGACTCCTGCCTTTGGTCCCCACATTAACAGCTGTACATGCAGTGAGAGCAGCATGCAAAATGGCAAGCTGTGTTTTCCAATGAGTCGCTTACCCTATCAACTTGCATTTTATTATAACTTGGCATTCAAAGCATGAGACAGTTGTTCTGTCACAGAAGATAAGTATCTGCAAAACAAACCAGCACATGCTAACAACTACTGCTGCCACCCAGAAAGTCTCCCTTCTTTTCTAAGCACATTCTCTTTGCTGCACCACCAATAACATTAGTCATTATTTTTGTAAACCATTCAACCATGCAATTCAGCATTTAAGAAACAATACTCAGGAGATAAGCAGGAATCAGCTTTAACATGTTTAAAGGGAGTCCCTGGGGTAAACCAGTTACTTTTCAGATAAAAGCTTTGGGGAAGCAAATATAGTAAGGTGGGGGAGACGGGGAACATGGCTTGATCCTGCATGTTACTCTTTTCCGAAAAGGACCATCTCAAGGAACAGGGTTAAGTGCTACTGGTGCTCTTCTCCCTTCCCAGTGACAGGCTGAAAGGTTTGTTAAACACAGAGGTTAATATAAAAAGCTTCTGAAGGCCCAAAGACAGTGAGCTTTACAACTTTTACAGAAATACAATTTTCTTTCACTTTTAGGTTGCTAGGTTAATGTTTGGCTAACGATCATACCTATGTATACTCTTCCAAATTCTGGATCATCCAAGCAATAAGTTACTTTTCAATTAAAAGATGACTGCCATTGTACTTCCTTCATAAAACATTTCCTGGAAACCATTCTGCCACCTGGCTGATTACTAATTTCCTAACTACTGATAAAAGCAAACTGTCATCATAATACTATCAGGTGTGTAAACTGCTACTAAGTTGTTGCACCTATTAGTACCTACAGTAACACACCACATGTAAATGACATCCATCTTTTGAATTTCACTCAAATGTCTGACAGTTTTTCACAGATCTGTAAGGCAGGAAACAGAAACTACTATATTGCCTATGGCACTAAAGCCCACCACGATACAGAGCCTTCTGAAATCTTGCTTGACATATCAGTAATTTTAGAAGCACATTAGCCTCAAGGGCTTTTCTGTTACTGAAGTAATTTACTCCTGGTTTCATGAGTGTGAATAAAGATAACTCACAAGAAATCCACCTTACCTATTCAAAAGAGTAGGTTAAACATTGCATTGTCATCTACTGTAGATCTGAGTTGTTTTGTTCTTATTCTACCCTACTCTTTTGAATCAAAGCAGCCATCTTTTTCTCATCTGTTTAATACACTCATCTGACAACTCCCTTAGCATGGGCCATGTGTCACTTCAATTCTTTTACTTCCAAATAAAAATCTTGCTCAGAAATTAGATGCTCACCAGTGTAATTACAATCAGAGTGGATTCCCTAAAACATAGTTTTATGCTCTGTTTTTCTAAATTGAATCACTCATTGAGACTCCAAACCACAAGTAGTGGGCTTTCTTCCCCAGTTAAACTACAAATTACTTCAAATTAGTATTCACAGCATTTTTCTTCCTCAGAAGCACTTCAGAGACCTTAGACAAGACTTGCTGAGTAAAATTTTAAGCACATCGGGGCCTGTGTTTCACTGATGAGCAACAGGATGGCTCAGGACCTTTACTCTTGAGCTCATGTCCCACAGGAAATCGCTGTTATACCAGCACAAAGGCACACATGCACCCCATGGCAACTACAGGACAGTTTAAGCCTTAATGGATCAGCTACTGCACTTTCTGCAGGCAAAGTTATGCACTTTAGTCAACCTGTATTGTAACAGTGTGAAAGCTTTAAAACTGATGGAATAGCATATCCAGTTGGGGCTGTTAATTCCATCTTAAAGAAACCACAAATCAAACAAAAAGCCCCCACCAGCATGAATTCAGTTGGCTTTTAAAATTATATTTAACACTAGTCTACACCAAGATTTATACATGCCTGTGTGTGCATTTATCAGCTTGGAATATTGCTTTAGTTGGACTTTGTACAGGAATTAGAAACCCATTACACCTCCACTTCTCGATTTCTTTCTCTCTTTTTTGATTTTTAAATGCACTTATGCCTTTGCCACAAAAGCAGCTGACAGCATTTTCTACAAATTGGTATATAAAGCCATATTTCACTTAGGTTTTCTCCTCTTAGGGATCCTGTTGCACTTAGCAATGACAAAGAAAAAAATAAAGTATCTTAAGAATTCAGATTTGTTTTTTCCTACATGATTTCCAAGTTCTAAAGCAAGTAAAAAATACAGAGGTATTTGTTATCCAAGGTGTAAGTTATATGAAGGAGTTTCAATACATGACAAATTTAAAAAAAAAATTAAAACATAAAGATTGTTTTTCCTTACAGAATATATTAAACTATTCATTCAACATAATATCAGCTCTAAAATAAAACCCTTTTTGCAAAAAACACCTTCTTGGCAGGAAGAAAAAATACTTGTTGTCGGCTATGTTATTCTTGACATGGTAACCACTACAGTACAATCTATCTTTAAAGGCTCTTATCTAGAAGAGATTACGTCACAAACTACATCACAAAGAATGAATACTGTGCAGGTTGCCAATTTATCTGTGTTTATTCACACAATAATTTCCTTCACTGTGGCAACCGGCAGACTTCCCAAAGCCATCTGCACACTGATAAAATGGGAATTTCGCTTCTCATTCATTTAAAGAGACTTTTTCCAAGCCTCAGATGGAACTGATTTTTCAGTCTTGTACTACCATGGCTATTTTCTATATCTTAGTAAGTCCCCACTTGTTTCCACCTTAAATATAGCAGAAAACATCCTTAAATCATCTAACTGGTGTACATAATAGTTAACGTATTTATAGAACAAACTTCACGTTGGGCTTTTTTCCCGTGCAGTCCCATGGAGGATACTTTTTAATGTACTTATTTTCAAGTTCTAGTCTGCTAGAGATGCATTAAATATATTAATTTGGGCCTGATTCATCACTGAAATAAGCCTTCCAGTTTCCATGACTCACAATCCCAGGAACTGAGATTGTCATTCAAGAGAACAACAGGATCAGGTGGGTTTTTTTCAAAAAGGGAAAGCATAAGACTCTAATTAACACAAGGGCTTAACGATGTGCTTAAGTACCATTCAGGAAAGCACTTAGATACTTACTTAACTTGTCTTCAATAGGATTAAAAATTCAGAAGGTACATGCATATATTTCTGCAGGATGCTTTCTGGAGTTCTGAGATCCTGTTCTTGCAGGAATCTGACATTTCACAGCTTTAACAAAAATTGCTAACTGAAATGCAATTGTATTGAAGTACACAATTTTCAAAAATACCTAAGTGATACAGTAGATCTGGTGCGAGCTAATTTATCAACAAGGAACAGTAGCTAAAGACAGCTACTTAGGAGCTGCAAGCTGTAAAATTATATTGGCAGATATATTTACTGCGCATATTAATAGGGCATCTGAACTAACCTGTAACCTGAGAAGGAAGTGCTGATTAATTCAGCCACTTGTAAGTCCTGAAACTATCCTTTTTTGAACAATATTTAGGCATTTCTCAGTAGAATTACAATTCCCAAATGATCAAGATGACAAGAACCACGAAGAACCATAACCAACACCATTCAGTATGGTGATTTCAGATAGATTTTAATACTAAATGTGGCTGGTGGTCTTCGAGAAAAGTTAAAGTTTCATAGCAGTGCTCAAGCAAAGAGTTTGGACAACACTGACTTAAACTCTTGAAATTTTTTTTAGCCCAGAATTTAATCCAGAAGTCAAATATTCAGGCAACACGAGTGATCTTGAAGGGGAAAAAAGGGATCGGTAAATGTTTTCACTAATGAGAAAGGGGAATGTGTGTTTATATGTATTTAAAATAGGCTGCAGAATAAAGAGCAATCAAAAGGAAACCAAACTAAAAGAAAACAAATAATCTGCATTTTTCTTCTTTCTTGACTTTGTCTTACATTTAAAAGCTTCTAGGTCAAAACTTGGACAGGACAGCAAGAATACATTTAATTGCATATCAGTCAAACAAAAACTAGTAAACTAAAATGCATTTCTTTCTATCACCCCACTCTTTTCTGCAGTAATTTTGACCTGGCATCTCATGATCCATTATGCTTCTCTGTGTTCCCTGTGGAGACATGCCAGTCCCCACCTAAACCTTCAGGGGTGTCTCCCACGCCAGAGTCAGGCTTTGCCTTTCCCGCAGTGCCTGCCCCTGCCAAGCCCTGCCGGGCTGCTGGGAGGACAGAGGAGGCTCCCAGCAGGGCCTTATTCCAGCCGGGAATGCGCAAAGAACACCTGCCTGCCAAAGGGAGGGAGGGAGGCAGCAGAGGGGATGGATCCTCACCCTCAGGCCGGCAGGGAAGGAAACAGAACATGGGCCTGTGAGCCCAGAGGGCCCTCAGCTGACAGCTCAGACCAGGAAAGAGTCACATCACACATTACACTGCCATCCTTCCCTACTCCCAGGATGTTACACATATTCTCCTAATGCGTTTTCTTTTTTTAAATCCCCATTTCAGCTGTTTCTTCCCAGTGCGAGGGGCGCCCCTTACCAGCGCAGTGCCACAGGAACCCGTCCCAGGTGCGACGCTCCTGCAGCAGGGACGTGAAGGATGACCCTGGCACAGCCAGGCAGGTTCACCCCAAATACATCCACCTTAATGCTCCTGCCTGCCACTCACCATTAACTAGTTCTGCATCAACAGCTTCTTATTTCTGGCCCCTGACACTGAGAGCAAGTCGCTGTGTACGAGCGGGCTGCATTAAGCTGAGCCTTGGAGCAAGGCAACCATGAAAACAAGCAGTGTAGGCAACAGCTCGGGTGCATGTCAAACCACTCACGAAGCGATGTTTCTGTGTCTAAAACACTTAATGAAAAGTTCAGCTTCCAAACTGACATATTTACAGTGTCTGACTGTAGTTAAAGTCTCGATTCCATTGAACTTCCTTTCCTTCTCTGCAAACATGAACCCTTATAAATGTATTTTCTGAAGTACTAAAGACCTATTATTGTCATTATGTTCAAAGCCTGTTTCATATAACCAAATAAGCTATACTTCAACAGCATTTTATGGGACAAAAATTCTATTATAGCATTATCATAATGAAACAGATGACATTAAAATATTAAAGGAAAATGAAAATTTTACAGTGAGTAACTGCTAGAATCAATTATCCTTTACAGTATAATAAATACTTTCTGTTTCATTTGGACTAAAATTTTGTGTCAAAAGCAGAAATGCAAAACTTCATGACATAAATTCATATTTAGGCAAGCAACTTGGCTTTACTTGAGACACCGCAACATTTATTTTCTCTTCTCTCACCTCACTTGTTACCTTTTTATTTTGTCTATAATTATTTAACCTGGTGTTATTTTGGTTTGATTCACGAAACTAAACTTGCAGTTCATTCTCATGGGTTTTTGCCGTGATCCATTGAAGCCTGGATACCTTGATTTTGTGAACATTTTCAAGTGTGTAATTGATGAAGTTTCAACAAAATGTACCAAATATTAAAGATTTATCTACAATCAGCCCAGGAATAATTTGCCAAGGAAATCGTATCAGTGGCAGAAATGAACACTGTCAAACTAAAAACTTCACTTCTAAACAGGCATTTTTTAAATCAGCTATGATTACAAGCAATGCCTCCAACTCTAATACTCAGTCAAGACAAAAACACAGCCATTTTTCATTAGCTTTTGTGTGTGTTAGACAGTACCTTGTATACAGAAGTATAGAGACTCCAAGCTATATATTCAAACTAAAATGGAGATCAAATTGGAAAAACAGAGTAAAATAAGAATTACAATAATAATAGTAATTTTTTTAAATGGTGGCAGACATGGTACATTTAAAGTTACTTTACTTTCGAAGTTGACTTGTTTTGAAATAGAAGCCCACTCTTCCAGCTTCCTTAAGAGTCCTAAGACCCTTCTTCAGAAATGGTAGAAAATAAACTAAAAACAAAACCACCCCTTAGAAAACACCCACTCCGAAGCACACTGAAAAGCCCAGATCCTGAGGCAAAATGGATTGTTTTCTAAATCTGCTCTGATAATCTGAACACTGAGCACTGCTCACTCACTCACTCTGTCTTTATTACACTTGTCATATTCTTCTATTCCTTCTTATCATCCGCTGTACGCAGGAGGAAAGTCGAGAATAGTCTACTGGAAAGTGAATGCACACTTAGCGAGCAGATGTCAGCATCTATTTCACATGTTGCACAATTACGGATCTGTAAGCTCAGAGACTGAGGTATAAAAACACACTGAAAACATTTGAATAAAAATTTTTTGTAAAGATATTTCTTGAAGTGTGGGGATGTTTTAAACAAATATTCTGAAATGTCTGCTGAGACACAGGAGTTGCTATGTGGAGCCCAACAGATATGTACTGAATGCTGCTTATGCACACAATGAAACACCTGTAATGCCCAGGAAGCTGAGCACCGCTGTTTGCACTTTGTTTCAAGTTTACAGCAACTGTTTTAACTAAAGAAGTCTATTGAAAATAAATCCTTTTTTTACTTTACATAAGCCTCTTGAGACACAGAGGGGTTTTTTCATCATTTGAAATGTACTTATTTTAAAAAGAAAAAATACGTTTCAGGCAGCGACAACACTCATTTCATAACACTCAAACTTGATTTTTTGTGGAGATTGTAACTCAACAGACATAGCAATATGATGAACAATTCCTAGATAAATGCATCTAGGCTATTCCTACTCTTTGCTCATCATTTTTGATAAGGCCTGTCATGAGATAGGAGGCAAGACTCACTAAGCTTTAACAGACTGTAAGTTAATTTCCTGAAAGAATAATTTAAGGGAGATTTTTTATTAAACCTTAATTATTTCTAGTTCATTATCACTTCAGTAGGTGGATTGGTTGATATCATTATTGTAATGGAGGTCAGTGAAAATTAATCAGTCCAGTCTTACAAATATACTGCTTCCTCTCATCTTTTTATAAGTCTGTCACCTTTTCATGTATTTCAGTAATAAAATTCAGAGAGGTCATACCAGGAAAGTGAAAAAGCGTTGACTGAAAAGGGTCAATGGCAGATAAGCTCTTACTGCCTTTTTAAAATAAAAACTTCATCCAGAACTTCCTTGAATTGTATAGGCTGGCAATATTGCTAGCATAAATTAATTTAATGTTCAACCTGCTTTAGCAGATGAGAAGAATGTGTTATGAGTGTCTTGCTTTTGTCAAGAGTCAGGGGCAAAAGTTCTGGCGAATATTCTGACAATGGCCACTCGAGGACGGACCTACAACTTTTTCAAGTCTAGCTCAAGCAAGCAGACGGAATAATCTTGAACTTCTGTTTTTCATAGAATGCTCTTTTTTCCCCAGCTGAATATTTTCAAACAAGATTAATTTAAATTATTACAATTTGTAAGACTGTTTCATTGATTTAAAAATCTTTCCATTTGGTTAAAAAACTGCTGTCTTGCTATACCCTCTGAGAAACTTTTCATCAACAGTAGTCTATAATAACTACCACTAACTACCATAATAACTAATCATATCCTTCAGAATAAAGAGCAAAGGAGGAAAAAAAGGACTAGGAAAAGAATAAAATTATACAAAACCTAATTGCTTTGAAAACTAGAGTTGGTGAAAAAAAAGTATTTTTATGAAAAGCTAGGATTCCTATGAGAAGATAGGTTGGTCTGGGTTTAGGTTTTATGTATTGTAGCAAACTCCCTGTGTTATTATTTTTAACAGCTACTGGCATTTATTTCACACGTACAAAAGCTAGTCTAAGATTCTCACAGTTTATATGTCTAACTCTTTCTTTAAATTCCTGAGGTTTCTTGCCCTGACACATTCTACTTAGCTTCTTTGTTCCATCAGGGCTGCCAACTTCATCAATCTCTTTGGTTTCCTCCTGATCATCTCCCTGCATACCTTCCCTTCTGACTGAATATTCAACATCAAAACCTCCTTTCATTTTTCAACTAAATCAGTTTGAAGGGGCATTCAATATATTAAAAGACTAAAGGAGTTAATTGTTGAACCTTGATGTTTCCTCTGCCTTGAATTCTGATTCCTTGAATTTCTATTAATGGCGGATACAGCAATCAAAATTTCTGAAACTATAGGTGCATCATGTACATAAGAATTTATATTGGCTGGTTTGTCCTGGGTGCCAGGAACATTGCTGCATGGTAGATGAAGCCTCTGAACTTCATCAGAAATAACTAAATTATACAAACAGCAACATATCCCTAAACACAAAATCAGGGTCTTGAAACTACAGAAGACATTCACATCCTTACATCCCTCAGTTACCTATCTACTGATCATGTGTCCTAAACTATGTGTGAAAAGCATTCTTTAGATGAACTGATTTTAATTCTTCATTAAACAACAAAAAAAATAGGATTTCATACCTTTAAAATCTCAAGTGATTTTCTAGCAGATGGAAAAACAGGGATTGAGCCAAAATATGAGCACTTCAGTTATTCTCTATAGTAGCATTCTTTTTATTTCATGGTGTCTAAAAAGATCTTTTTCTTCTTTTTTTTTTAAAGAATGAAACACTAGTTCAGTCCATTTAAAAAAAAAAATCTGAAAACACAGAAGATTTTCTGAGAAAAAATGTTGCTTAAGGGTTCTCAAATGCCCAAATCATTACCAGGAAATTACTTTTTAATCAAGCATGAGGAGGAAAGTAGAAAGTATTTTACTCCCTATAACAACATAACACATGCTTAAATACTTAGAAACATTGTTTATACTTCAGGAGAGACCATATCTTCTGAAATAACTAAAATTCTCTAATATTTAGCTTTTTCCACAGGGAGATTTAAACTCTTATTTCCCTGTAGCTTACCTTTGCTTACAAATTTCTACCATAACACATAAATTCATTCTATTTTTTATGATTTTTCATCTAAGCTAGGACCGCAATTACAGACTTTTATTTTAGTTGTCTGAGGATAAGAAGAAATGGATACTTAGTACTGTAATTACTTAACAATGACTCTGATACTGCAGTAGCACAGATAAGTAGTGTTTTAGGGTTGGAGGTGTCACGAAAACTCAGCTAATATAATAACACAGTAATATAAGCATTCACTATTTTTAAAATATAGTTTACCTTTTAATAGAAAATCCAGTGAAAATAATTTTGAACAGTCTACTTAAAGCTCTGTATTGATACAATTTTCCTTATCCTTTTGCTTTGTTTTTCCACAGATTTTCACATAAACATGTTACAGATTTTAGTCTCAAAATGGTCAAATTTATCCTAGGTAGGAAGGGATTCCCAAATCTTACAAATCAACCCTAAAGATGCTGAAAAACATGACTACATGCCTATGTACAGCTGAATGGTGACTTGGTTTCTAAAATGAAAGTCTTGGAAATGGGAGACTTAGAAATTTCAATTGCCAAAGAAAATCTTCTTTAAAAGCAATCTATATCACAAATCTGCATAAAAAATTAGAATATATTTTTAAAAATATATTTAGTAGTTGGCAAGTAAATCAGAACATTATTGTTTATTAATTACTGCAGAGGTAAATGAATTGGGAGATAAACTTTCACATTTGGACCACTCATATAATGCTCAGTCTCTGAGCAGAGGCTAAAGAAGCTTCCTGAAACAAAATTCCCCGAAGAGTAAGAAGGACTTTTAACCGGTCTTGCACTAATATAAGGAGAAACTTCACCTGGAAGTTTGCTGGAGCTCACTGGAGTGAGAAAGATAATGAAACATTCAAAGCAACATCAACATCTATCACCCCATGCACGGGTACCTGCCTTACTTCTAGTGCGTTTTTTGTTATCACCCTGTGCTGAGTGCAAATATCCATTATAAAACGTTTGTATTTTACCAATGCCTCTTTCAGTATGGTGTTTTATATTTCAATGAAAGTTTGAAATTACAGACTTTAAGTCAGCATTGGTGTTTCGGAGTGAAAAGCAATATAGACATCCTTTTAGGAATCATAAACTAGCTTAAGTACTTCCCATCTTTATTTTACATTCTGCCACTGATTCATTATCTCAAGTGAGTCACTTAACCTGCACAGGTCAATTAGATTGTCTGTAAATTATGCAGGACACCACAGAGCCTCCTGGTTGTTATGAGGTGTTACTCGTTTCTGGAAAAAATATTTGACATTCTTGGATAAATAAGAGTGTAAATTTTATTACTGCCAGGTAATGAGAAATTAGCTTATGAGGGCCATGCTATGTGCTGTTTGCAGTTATCTTGTATGATAAATGGTTCTCCCAAATAGTCATCTGTAATCAATGTCACTTTTCTCAATCCCTGCCTTGTTTTTCATATTTACAAGCTTTTACATCACCATGCAAGAAGACAAGCATGAAACAAGGACAGTAACTGTCAGCTCACACAGAATTGAAACAGAAATTTGGACACATACCATCCACAAACATGAGGTGCAGAGTTCATTTTGTTCTAGAAAGTAAAACAAATAGTAACTTTTTAGTGGTGGTTGCTATGTACTTAATTAATTTTCTTGTTTCCTGAAAAGTAGAAACAAAATCCCTAAATAGTATTGAGTCCAAATACTTAGCTTACAATGTACTATTATTTATTTGACAGGTATGTTGAAACCAAGCCCACTGAAGCTGTTTATATGTGTTTTACTATTTCACTATTACGACCAGAAGCTAGACACAGAAAAACTATTCACTACAAAGTAAGATGCAATATTTGGCATTAGCAGGCAAAAAAGACACCAAGGTCATCAACTTTCAGTAAGGGAATACAGACTGATTGGTTGATTCACAGGAAACAGCTTGTTAACTAACACTTTCTTCTGGGTTTTTTCCCCCCCCTGTTTTAATTAAAACAGGAATAAACTATTTTTCAGTTTTGCTAAACAAACAGAAAAAAAAGATCATGCTGACAGAAGAAAGGAAAAGGTCTTTTCTCAGGAGACATTTCTTAAATGCATAGCCTTCAATAACCTTTAGCTTCTCCAGGTACAAAGTTTTATTGAAGTCAAATGCAATTGTTTTTTAAATGGGCAAAAACTCTCTGAGCTATTATGGATACCCCATCTTTTCTGTATCAGCCAGACATGCAGAAGGTAGTCTAGGAAGCATTTCAAGGCCTACCTTTGTAGCCAGAATTGCTCTTTAAGCCCTATGGATCCATACTGCTACTGAAAGTGATTCACACATTTCTACTGTGCCTTTGTATTTCCGTCCTATGAGACCGCACAATAAACCAAACTAAGGACCCAACTGATTTTCTGTCTTCTCTGTTGTTTTTTGGTTTTTTTTATTGCTGGAGATGTGTGAGTGGGTGATGTCAGATCCTCCAGGGCACCAAGAGGCCCTACTGTCTCACCCTGTACCCTGTCAGCCCTGAATCCTCATTTCTGCTCAGTCCTGGGCCATCAGTCCCTGCCCAGCAATGCTGGAGGTGTGCCTGTCTGTGCTCTGTCTCTGGCCCCTTCTCCTTTGGCTCCAACTCTGAGGCTCTAGCTGGACCCTGGGCCTGGGACTTCCCCTTGGATCCCACCAGCATGGTGATATTCCTGTTACTGGCTCTGCTGGCTGCATTTAGGGGCTGTGGAACTGTGCCCCATCTGTGAGGGCACAGCCAGCGCCAGCCCTAGTAACAGAGGAAGAAGGCATTGCTTAAGTTGATATGACCATGTGTGAAACTACTGCCTAAAAACTAGGCTTCATCTTCGCTAATCCATAGGAAATAATTGTAATGCCTGTATATCCTCTCCAGGTGCACAAACCTTAGTAAAAACCAAAATCCTAAGCAACACAGATATCTAACAAATCCTGTTTGTTATGTCAGATAGCGCTTACAGAAACAAAGAGCTATTGCTTCAGGTCTTCTGCAAAGGCACTTACAGCAAAGCTAAACATTTCCATCACACTTTCATGTTTGCAGTGTATCAAATAGAGGCACTTCATTAATTTCAGTGAGAAAAATTATGCAAGGAATCTACCCCTACCCTGATAATGCTGATCCTTTATCTGTCTTAAGAAAAAACATTATGGCCCTCACAAATCTCATGCTAATGACAGACCAGGAAAACTGACAGGGATGAACTGATGGGGTCTACCTCCAACACAGAAAGTGATAGCAGTGTGACCTATCACATTTCTTTCAAAGGATGATCTTGCAGTACAGGAAAATAGGAGATGAACGTTTCGCATGATCATGAAAGGCTTCTAAAAGCAGGAGCTATTCCACTCCATTTCAAAATGAAGAAAGGTAGATTCATTTGACGTAACCCAGAAAGACCTCATTTCAACTTTATATTGCTTTAGTATAAAAAGAAACTACCGGAAAATACCCCAAAGAACTGCTTTGGGAGTTTTAGTATGCATTAGACTTGAATGAATATTAACATACAGTCTTTATCTTACTGGATATTTCATTTTTGAAACATCCCCTGCCTTCCAAATTCTGCTCTAGCAGCTACCAATTTTACTCACCACAGAGCATGATTTACAGTCCTGCCCTACTCAGATCGCAACACGATCTTTGCTTATATAACACAGATTCTATTGACTCCCATCACTCAGCAAAAGGGACAACATTTATTAACTGGACGGTGTCTTGAACTAGACTTCAAGGATGATTGTTGATGGACAGTACCTACCACCAGACCATAAAGTTAGTATGTACTTTCACTACTTCCTTATTTTCTAAGGACACTTTTCTAGATGTACATTGTATTTGCTCTTTCCCCCAGCTGATCTTACTCAATACACTCTTGTCTTTCTTCTGATCTAATTTCCTACACTTAAAAACAATTTTCAGTTTCCTGCATCCTTAAACAATGAAGTGTTACTTTATAGTATGATGTAGCTAACGAAAAAGGCTAAAACTCCAAGAATAACCTACCTTTGAGCACTAAGTCTCAGCAACATTTCAGTTCCTCTCTTGTCTCTATTGAGAAGTACTGCAAAATACAGAGGGGCACTACAGGAACCTCCACTGTGGCAATACTAGGCTGGATCTGATGTCAGCCTATTCCAGCAGTTGGTATCTTGCCTGTGCCCAAAAGAAAAGAAGCACTGGGGAGACAGCGGCTACTAACTCTAAAGCAGGGTGGCCTGAGGCAATCTGGAAGCCATGTTAGTCTTTTCCTATCCTCCAGTGGTCCAAAGAAACCAGTTTTACAGAGGCAGAAAGGCTCCCAGCTCAGGGAGAAAGCATGCTACACCACAATGCAGCCACATGGACCACACAACTTTACTGCCTTGAATTTTTTCCTTTAGTTATATGTGTGGTAGCATTTCATAACTGTTCTATATTTAGTATACCAGTATTTAAATAATATGCTATTTCATTGTACAACTCTTTGTATGAAAGTCGTTGATATATTGTTTAAAGGCTGCAGCAGGTTTGGCTTACTGGAGTTTGGGGTGTTGTTATAGCTTTTTGGGTGGCTTTTTTTTTTTTTCTTTTAAAGAAACCTAGTATTCCACTCTCACTGACCAGAAGTAATAAGTGTATTTGAAAAGCGCTGTTGTTTGAATACACAGAGTATTAAGACATGTAAAGTTTTCACTGTAAAGAAACAAAAACCAAACAATTGTTCTCCCAAAGAAACCTAAATAAAATTAGAAGTGCTTTCCCATTTGAGACTCACAGGAAAAATATTTCAGGGTTCCTTACAAACTATTTGGAATTGCAAAATAAAACTACATTTCCTCGACATGACAGAGTTATTAATATAATCCCCCAAATTAAGGTAACACAACTATACAGAACAAGCTACTCTTTCCTTGCTGTTCCTGAAAAATGATGGGAAGGCAGAGGGATGTGCAGTAAGAGAGCAGGAGAGGAAAGAATGACACAGAAAAATAATTTTATGGTGTTTTCTGCATAAAAGTTCATCATTATTTAGAAATACAAGCAACTTATACTCCCGAAGTATAGTGCAGCACAATTTAGTTGTGAGCATTTGGATATATCTAGCCTAGCATAAGAAAATAAGGTCCAGGTGAAGTCCATGGCAGTAACAGACATGATAACTGGAATTCAGCTTAAGCCCTCAGTTGGACACAATGTTGGTTCCTTTAGTCATTACAGACAATTAACATCTTGTCTAAATTTTAAGTATGCTGTCCTCATAACTTCCATAAGGAACTGTTGTCTTATTACAAGAAAACATTTCTATTAAAAAAGTAAATTAAAATTTACTCAGAAATTCCATTTCCAACGAGATACATCTCTTGTAAAAGACCATGAGCATATCTGAGGCAAAATACTTTTTGACACCATAACAAAGAATGTACTGAACAAAGAAAAACAGTAACCTAAATTTTAATTACCATGCTGTAATTAACATGTCATGTATAACAAACTATAGAATTGCAGACAAAGAATATCAGATGAGGGCAAAACTCGGTGTTATCTGCTGTTTGCACTTAATTTGCAACCAAAAAACTGCAGAAAATTTTAATCAGGTTCTAAAAATACACTTTTTCACAATTTAATCTTGACACAGAAAAAAGCAGGTATTATGAAGCTTTGCATTAGGTACTGAAGTACTGAGGATGCCTTGGAAAAAAAACAGACTAATATTATTTATCTTGGATATAAGTAATGCATCTGTGCATGCAGAAGCCAAGCGAAACTGAATCTCTTCATGTGTTCATTTCAAAGTAAAGGCAACTACCTTGCTCAGAATATCCCGTGGCTCAGCAGATGCATTGAAAATCATCAACGTGGTTATATCCAGTTGCTAGTCAGCCCTTCTGGAGTCAAAACACACACAGCCATAAATATTAATGTGTGTGCTTTTCTAGACCTATCTTCAAGTGCTCCATCAAACTTTCTTTAAATGAGGAAGAACATAAAGGAGCACATTTTAATAGGCAAAGCAAAGCTCAGGCAACTATTAGGCAAAAAAGGATATCCCAGAATCCTTCAGGGAATTTAACAGTCTGTGCTTCCCTAGACTCTACATCATTGATATGTTTAAATGCAGTACACCAACAAAGCTTTCACTAGGAAATGAATCCGTGAAAAATAACAATGCTTAGAAAAAACACTGAGAGTTAGAGGTGGCAAAGAGAGAAATTTGGCACACAATAAACAAACATGACAGCTGATGTAAAATGTAAAGTCTGTGTGTGGCTAGAGGATTCAGCACAATTTAGAGAGGCACTACGAAGACTTTCTGAACACAGAAATCTCATGCACATACTGAGCTTAAAACAGAATGATGAGAGAATAAAATTCTTGTAAATAAATATATTCTCCCAGAAAGAGAGAATAGCATATGAACTGTACAGAACAGAACAAGAAAAGAATCTTGAAGTAACAAAACTCCATATTCTCAAAGTAACAAAACGGAGTGTTTTAGCAATTAAAGTTTGCTTTCATTACAAAGATCTGTCATTTAACACAGTACAAAAATTAGAGCTTCTGTTAGGCTTCAGCCTCACAATAGTATTGAAAAGCTCTTAAAAGGCAAAATAAAGGAAATTCACACCATCATAAAAGCAGCCTACCTATTAACACACAAAACAGTGGCCTCAGGTTACATGATTTCAGATGCTTTTCTTCTTAATATGAATAAAATTCACCAGTGAAAGAAATTAGGCAACCTGAGATTACACCAAAGGATTTTCTATATTCTTTATGCTACATTACATAGCTACATACATATTTGACAAATACAAAAGATAAATAGCAGCATCACTGCAGTATCCATTTTTATTTCCATATTACAGTAGCAAAGTAGCATTAGTAGCTTTTCCAAAGGAATATTTTCAATTGAATGACAGCAATATAGGTTAATAAAAGATCTCAGAGGAGCTCTTTTCAGGAACTTTAAAAGCAAATTCATTAATTGGAAACAAACTCACAAAACTTTTTATTTCTGTCTGGATAATTTCACATGTGCTTTGCTAAATATCTTCCAGTACCTCATAACAATTGTAGATTCAGATTCCAGGAATAAAACACTTGGATGACAATTTCTTTATGACCCGCTTGCTCTTGAGTCAGAACGCCACTGCAGTTTAGCAAAACGGACCTCTACCATTATCTCTAAAGGGGAATAGCTTGTTGGAAAGGATGCATTTAGTCTGCACCTTAATACTACAGAGAATGTCAGAGCAGAGTTGGAGACATTTCCAGTACCTTCAGGCTTGAATAGGAGATAAGAATGATGAAACTAAAGGGGAGACGGGACAAAGTTAATTAACATAGATGTGTACCTTTAAAAAAATACTGACATCCACCTGGTGCTGTGCAGTAGTGAAACCATACCTAATATAGATCTATTTTTAAGATGAGGAAATAGACTGATTTTATTCAAGGTGTGTATACTAATGGCTTTTTCTTTTTCCTTTCTTTTTGCTTTTAATTGAACTTTGCTTCTTTATAGACTAGCACAGAAATTAAAATTACCTGTTTTAATGCTTTATTTTAACTTAAATGTACAACTTGATGTAGACACACTGAAACATGAGTAATTTAAATTCAACAGGCACTATAATAAATCCCTGCAAAATATACCTTTTCCTTGCTGTACCTAAAATAATAATTAAACTCTTACTAATTATACAATTGTTATTACTGCTATACTAAAAAGCAGGGGAAAAAAATCCACCATGTACTCATAAAGTTCTTTCCATTTTGCAAGCCATTTAAGTAAAACGCCAGACTTGAAATTTTTCCAAACAACTTTCTGCCTTCACAAATGTGCCTCACACTAAAATTAAATGTGGCAAGAACACCCTAGCACACGTAACACCTAAATGTGATTGCTGAAAGATAACACATCTCTTTATACATGGTACATCAATTTATTCCACTGTAAAATTTTAAGCTATGGGCTGCCTTCAATTTCACATAGCACACTGTGCACTCATGAAGGGAATTTGATGCTGTTTCTGATCAAGACTACTGTAGAACATGATGACTTCTCAGTTTCTGACAAATAATCATTTCTATTGGTGCTACGCAGTGAGCTTCCAGAACTCTGGTAACATCTTCACCTTGTCCAGCCTAATGCTTTATCGATTAATCAGTTCCCAGAGGCACTAGCTCAAGAGCAGGTGTACAATATCCAACTGATCTCCCCAGAACAGCACCCTCATCAGCTAACATCCTGGATCTTCCAAAGGTGTTTCATTTAAGGTGTGCCTGCTTAATAAGGAAAGCTCATAAGGAAATGCCAAGAAAAGCAACAAGTATTACATGCCTTTTCTCAGGTCCCCTGCTAGCTTCTACAGAAGCACCCTTCCTTATTTGAGATTCAGATGAGCCCAGAGTCCTCCTCTGAAAGCCTGTCCTCTCTTTCAGTTTCTTCTTGGGATACCATTTTTAAGAAATCACGACACCACGCTTTTAAGTAGCCCTAAGGTGTGAGAACCACAGTGTATGTGCTATCTGCCACTCAAACAGTAATTGACTTTGATTCCTAATAACTGAAAACTGCTAAAATACTTTAGACATAAAAGACTGGACAAGGGACCTGCTTTTCTTCACCTCCTGCTCTCCTTCCAGAGCCTTCTCAAATGCCTTACAAATCTTAATTTCTCTTCAATAGATTCATTGCTCATGTTGATTTCTTTTCTACAACAGCCCATGTGCAGAAAGAGGGCTACACACCAACTCAGGCTCTCATCATTTCCTTGAACCAGTAAGAAATGAATGTAAAAAAGCTTCAGAAAGAAGCATCTCAAAACTCCTTTGAGCAGTGGTCTTATCACACAGGCCTGGCATAAAAGAAATTTGCCTCTAGCAAATTTCCATTCCCTTCCTTTCTTTTGCAGCTCTCAACATATAAGTAAGGGAATACATTAAGGATCATCTCATTGTCACTGTGTCTTTGATCTATTTCTTGTGTAACTGCAGGAGACAGACATGCTGGGAAGAACAACACCTGACTCCCGAGTTCAGAATGGTGCCACCATGCTCAGCTGCACACACATCAGGCACTGGAGAACTCCTCTGCAGTACACTGGGACTTATATGGCGCTCCTGCAGAAACCAGGATGACACAAGAGTTGACTGTGACATCCAGAAGAGGTAAAAACTGTGAGAGTATGGGGAAGTCGGGAACTCAAATTTGACAGAACAATGTTGCTCCCCTCTAAGTCATGGGGAAAAATGAAATAGTAAAAATTTAAGTAAGAACAAAGTCATAGTTGAACTTAATGCAAAATCACAGTATACGAAGCTACTGGTGAGAAAAGTACATCTGTGGTTTCCATGTTCTAACATGAATACATGTGTATTGAAATACATTTTTTTAATCTGTTACATGTGAGAAGCACAGAACTGTGATCAATTGCTTGCAAATATCACAAATATTTGATGTTATTAGCTGCTGCAACATTATGACTTGGATAATTACCTGCACCTGTTTTCTCATTAAATGACTGTGTACATCATTACATTTTCAATGAGGTCCAGACAGCTTTTTTTCCTTTCCTTTGTGCTGCTGAAAAGCAGTTGATTGGAAATGTGACTTCTAGATAGAGAAAGCATTATGTCAGCTGGTGAAGGAAATAACTATATTGCTTTAGCACTGAGAACAAAAATACTGAGCTATTTAATTCAGTTCATTAAAACCTTTTAATTGCTTCTTCCCTAACTCTGAGTTCTGCAAACATCTATAAAGGATTAAGACTTTGTCTCATATGTTGGGAAATCAATTGCTTCAAACTTCAAACCAGAAGGCTTACATACAACACAAAAAACTATCCATCTATTTTGCTTGTGCACTAACCTATCTCTGCTGCCACACTTCCCACACGGCAAACTGTCACGTGACTGTCCTCAACTTGGGAGCGTAAGTCCAAAAAGTGTAGACACCTGCGAGCACTTGAAGCCACACAAAGCATTTAATGAGCTCTGGCTTGAATCAGTGACTTTTTGGCCACTCATTATAGTCGCAACTAGACCTGCTAACAACATACTATCAGTCATCAATGCCTGCCAACAAATTAAGTGCTGTAAAAGGATATGAAAAATCTCACATAAATCTAATTGAGACAAGAAATTCTTCTTCAATTTCAGGGAAAAAAACCTTAAAAAAAAAAAGCCAAAAAATTATTTCCTGAAAATTTGTAACATTCGCTCTCCTAAAGAGAAGTGACAGACTCAGTCTCCAGCTCACTGGCATTTTCACCGTGCCTATGACTATGATCTTGTCATACCGAAGAACTGTCTTAAAAGATAAACCACTAGCTTGGGGAACAGCTGACTTGGGCTCTGAAATAGAGGCAGTCACGTTCCACACTTTAGAGCCTGCAGATGCAAGGAAAGGTTTTGATCCACTCTTTATTAGTTTCTAAAGGGCAGGATGGATGAGAAGAAATCTAATGGGATAAGCATGAGACTCAAAGAAAAGCCCTGAAGACTGCAAGAAATTAAGAGGCTTTTTTTTCCCAGTAGATTAATTACTAAACAAGAAAAAGCTTATTTAGGAATACTCTGATTATTCTTCTTTCTCCTGATCTTGCAATGCAGTGAGTGCAGCTCCTAGAGGAGAATCTTCGACTCACTGTTTATTCACAGGCTTTTTACTGGCCAAGGCTTTGCTCAACCTGGTAAAGTATTTTCATTCTTCAACCGAAGAAAATAGCCAGGCAAACAAGCACAAAAATTGTATTGGTACTTAATACAAGTCTGCTAAAACTGGAGCAGAAACTGCAGTGGTTTCAGTAAGACACCAATGGCAGGGTGCAGTAACACACCTTCAGCACTGAGTGAGTCCCTAGGGAGCCTTACACTAAAGATGTGCTGCTTGGTTTGTATTACTAGACAGTCTCAAACCACCTAGATTAAAGCTTCCTGAGGTATTTGCACGCCTTGGTCATATCCCCAGGAAAGAGAATTTACATTCTTCATGTGGTCCCTTTTGAACCAAGAGCCCCTACCAGAAGTAACTTTATTCTTTTCCAGACAATATTCCACTTGAAAAATGCCCAGTTCACTAGAACATAATGTAAGAAAAAAAAAAATTATTGGCTTTACATGAAAACAGACACTGCTGTCTGTCTTCTGTTGGGATTCTCTTACTTTACCTTCATCTCTTCTGTTGGGATACTCCTACCTCATCTGAAGGAATGCCTCATGAGTAGTCCAGGAAGGGAAAACAAGAACACATCTGCAGTTTTTCAGAGTACTTTTATTTTAAATTTAGCAGGGAAATCTGAAACTAGATTCTGGTGCACTTAAACAGCAGAATAGTCTCTGGCACTATGGGTAGAAGATGAGGAGAGAGACTGGGTTTCTGATGTGTAACAATAAGCACTTTCTCAACCCAAAAATTTTTCTTGTCAAAAAATACATTTCAAAACCAGCTCCAGTGTGTAGCTTATTAGGTTAGCTGCTTCTCAGCATATATGATGGCAGGTGCTGGATACAACCTCAGCAGGAAACATGTAATCACAGCAAGGTAAACGAATTAGGTTAGAGGACTTGCTTAACACTCTGTGGCACTACATGGTGCTAGACAGAATTACCCTCAGCAGTCAACTTTATCTTCCACGTTGGTTTGAGAATACTCTGGTTTAATGAGAAGTGACTTCCCAGATCTTTCATGTAGCTTCTGTCTGTCTTCCACAGATGAGGAGAGTTCCTCAAATATTAAAAAAGTACTATAATTTATTATATCATCATATTTCAGTCAAACATCTTGAACAAATCTTTATCAGCTACTGGTGCTTCTAATATACCGTCTCCCACTTACTTTCATGACTTGGAGCACATTCTGCAATTTTGCATTCAGATATGAGAGGGCTGATGGAATGCATATGAAAACAAGAAAACTGATGTCCTAAAGTTACAGTTATGAACACTACAGAAAGCCCGTTACCTCAAATGAAAATCTGAAAATCAGTCATCTACCTTAGGTATTATTACTTCATAAACCACACTGTACATATTCAAAATAATTTGTTCTAAAAAGTGCAAACGGAAAGTCATATACAGAGAAATTTGTTCTAAAAAGTGCAAACTGAAAGTCATATACAGAGAACATCTACAACAAAGGGTTAAGTAAATCATTAGCACTAATTTATCTGAAGGCTATTAGGCATGTAGGCAAAGTACGTTAAAATAATTTGCCTAGTTCATCTACTAAACAACCTAGGAATGTTGTCCATCAGTAATTCAGAAAGAGGGATTCTGATGTTGACTTATCTTTTGCTTCCCTTTGCAAGAATGATAGATGCTCAGTATTTGTAATAAACCCAGAATTTGTTCCAGGTGCTGAAATCTCTAAGTCAGGTCAGAAGTTACAAAAATGACCATAAGATCCATACAACAAGCAGTACCTCAGACACAGCTGGTGGCATTATTCTGGTTGCTGAACAAACCTGATAGGAATACCACTCAGAAAGTCTTTAGGTGTGTTTTTGAAGTAGCCAACCCCTCCAGTGTTTGCACTGTAGCCATGGCAGCACAGAGCTGCAGTGGCTCCCTGCTCAGGTGGCTTGCTCTGCCTGACCTCCACGTTGCTCCATATTAGCAGCAACTGGTATTAACTTACACACTTAATTGGAAGCTGGAGCTGCTTGCCAAAAGGCATGTCCTTAATGGCTGCAGCGATTACCTGGGTGTGCAATAAAATGCTAAACACGCTACTGTTCCAGGTCTAGAAAATTCTAGGAAAATATTTAACTTTAACACACTGAGCAAGCTGCAACTCCCACTCCTCTATAGTACTTTATATTATCTCTTGATAGCATTCAAATGAATTAAAAACGCAGCTATTTAAAGTAATATGGGGGAAACAGGATTGCGTAAGAAATGTATATAATTCTCTTCAATATGAATGCAAACAGAAGAAAAGTATGCCTGCTAACATACAACAAAAATGCTGTGCAACACTAAAATGGGCTTAATGATAAAGTACAAAATCAAAGAATGATAACTTTACATGGTAAAACATTGAAGTTGGCTTGAACTGTACACTTGCCTACTGATCACTTCATCTGTCTTATAAAATGGATCACAACTCTTCTATGCACAATTAAACAACAATGTACATTTTTCACACAACTACTTCACATTCTATAATATTAAATACTCCTTTGAATCACTGCCTTGTTTATAGAATATCTGCTAGCTCTGCATGTCTGGTTACTAGGTATCAAAAGGTCATTTTAAACAATAATATAAGCATTATAAGCATTTTCTGCAGACACTGCACAGGCATTAAGCAACCCTACATATGCAGAATACAAATAAGCATAGTGGGCTATTCAAAAAATCACATACATCCACGAAAATCGTATATTATAACCACAAATTGCACAAACAGAATTCTCATTCTGGTTTTGACCAGCACTGTATTAAACACAGAAGGCTTCATTGCAGGACACATCCTTTCAACGCACTAAATGGCAGCCTGCAAATATTTGGTTTATATTTGGGTTTGAATTGTTTTAAAATGAATGAAAGGCGGATGCCAGTGACTCGTTGCAAATGCAGTGACATCCCCTCAGAGATATCAAACCAACCACTGCATCGAATAAAAATGATGCCACTGTCCTTTAGAAATCAACTGGAACTGTGAAACACCATAGAAAGATTTTACACAACTGAACAGTGTTTCATAAAATACATGGACACAAACAGCAATGATATCCATTAAATGACAAACACAGAAGACTTCTGACAATATTTGTATTTCTTAGAGTAATCCGTAAAATTCTAATTGCATTGCTGTCACTGACGACTTATTGTAGCAGGATCTGAACTAACAAAATGTACTCAAGTATCTCAAAAAAAAAGAAAAAAAAAAAAAAACAACCCTTTCCATGGGCTGCAGTCCTTCAGGAGTGTGCTGCTCCAGTGACCCTACAGGTCCTGTGATAAAATCTGCCCCTGTGTGGACTCCTCTCCATGGGCTGCAGCTTTCTTCAGGCAACCTCCCCTTGGTGTGGAGTTGTGCACAGGCAGCAGGTGGATCTCTGCTCCACCGTGGATCTCCATGTGCTGCAGCAGCACAGCTGCCTCACCATGGTCTGCACCACAGGCTGCAGGGAAATCTCTGCTCTGGTGCCTGGAACACCTCCTGCCCCTTCTTCTCCACTCACCCTGGTGTCTGCAGGGCTGCTTATTGCACGTGTTCTCACTTCTCCCTCTGGCAGCTGCTGCCCAGTGGTTTTTACCCTTTCCTCAACACGTTGTCTCAGAGGTGCAGGAGCTCAGCTGAGCTCACCAGGAGCTCAGCTGTGCCTAGTGGTGGGTCCAGTGGCTGTGCCCAGAGGTGTCCAACACGGGGCATCCCTGGCCTCTTTCCATAGAGGCCACTCATGCAGCACACACCTTGCCAACAGAGTAATCTACTGTTTGGCCATATTTTTCTGAAGATATTTTTACTGGACTAGACTACAACTAGAGGGCTTACAGTTAGCTGCAACTGTCAATCTGTATTATATAAACACATTAATATCAAACTGCTGTAACTGTTCCATAGGATAATGCAAGATGGCATTAATAATGACTAAGTGTTTCTCTAATTATAGTTGTGAACACTGTTTTAAACACATTCTTGGAACAGAAAGACAAGGAGAAAGACAAAGGCTGAGAAAAGGGAAGAGCTGCTCTTCCTAACAGCATTTACTCCATCTGACTCACAGGACACTTGACACAGAAGAGCAGTGGATTAACCACACTCATTTAATTCATACGACTATATATAGAAATTCATGTATGTCACTACTTTTTATGACTGTTTAACACAATTTCAGATTAGTACTCACTTATTTAAGGCCATGTTTGTATTTATCAAGGAAAACAGAGCACTGGCACCCTACTTTAGTGATAACTTCCTATTTCTGTGCTACAGTAACAATCCAACAGGAATTAAAGTCCACTGTAAGAAACACTTCTGGGAACTTTTTTTTATTACCACCTTTGATACATCTTAATAATATTCATCTAAAACAAGATCTTGAAGAAGTATTAAAATTCAAACATGTAAATAGTGTGTACATTAAAGTGTGCACATGAATCTTATATGACATTGCTTTTGTTCCACTGAAATAACATATCAAGCCAAAATATTCATCTATCTGAAGTGCAGCTACGCTCTCAACACTGTCATGTGGATTAAAATAAATCAAATGCCATAACTTATGTGCTTCCCCCTGACTGCCACGAAATTATACAAAATATTATACATTGACATCAACTCACTCACTGGAGCATGTTGCCTGAAATTAGGAATGTTATATGCATTAATTTTTTTCTTCTGACAAGGGAGTACTGAACTGAGAGTTCTTGTTTCAGTCTAGTATTACAACATTGTTGCATAAAGCATTTTGCTTTCAAGCCAAGAATTCCCCACAAACCATTAATTTAAGATGTTCTATTCATTATCATCTGAAGTTATTTCCTCCTCAGAAACTGCTGACAAACTACTTGAAACCATTTTTAAGTGTATCACATAACCCTCTGGCTAAGGCTAACTGAAAACTAATTAAAATCATTAAGATGATGATTTGAACAAGAACAGGAAAAAACTGTCTAGATGAAATTATGAGGAAAAATTAGATACCACTTGACTAAATCGTGCTGTTAGACACACTGCTTCTCATTTGCAAAAAATGAGCATTTCTTTCCCTCTCAAAGGGGTTTTTGACCTTTTAAGGCACCAGTATCCTCAACCCTCCTCAGACTAACTCATTCATCTTCTGACCCAACGTTCCCAAAGAATATTTTACTTCCTTTATGGGCAGAAATGAAACTCCCTAAACTGCAAAGATAACTTGTTACCAAATTAAATATCTTTTTACTAGATCACCAGAACATTATTACAGACTTCTGATAAAAAGACAAGAAGACAAGTAAGAAAAACGTTGTATGACATCTGATAAATAAAATTACACATAACATTTTCCTTCTATAGAAATGCCAGTCCCTACTCTGGACTCCTGCCACTGAGAAAAAAACAAAAAAAATCTTCAAGCCTGTGGTCATCAGAGTAGTGAACAGAGATTTAAACCTCTTCTGTCTGCCAAGAATACTGAACATCACATATCGACAATTGCTTTCACAAATCCAAGTGGGGAGAATAATGAATGAAATTTGGAATAGAAAGAGAATTTCCAGTGGTGTGACTGAAAAAAAGAATGTATATCTTGTACGACTAGCCAAGATGGCTGATAAACTATGTGTGTTAGCTCCAAATTGAGCAAGTGTATCAAGCACTAATAAAATAGTTCAGAAAATGTTTAGCAGTATATGCCAAGACCACTGGACAAAAGCCAGTTTAAAAAGGAATTTGGAAGAACCTCCTTTATCTGGTAGCTGAACTCAATCTAGCATGATGATCCAAATGCCAGGACTCAGAAAAACTGAACATCCATCTTGAAGTTGGAAGTGCGGCCTTTGCCAGAAGAAACAAGGAGCTGATGTAAAAGGTAGTTCAGCCATGAATCTCAGACAAGGTGTCATTCACAACACAGGGTGACTGATAAATCTACAGTGAAGACCACCAAAAGAATTTTTTAAAAGTGAATGATATCTAAGGCCAGTTGTGCATGTTGTACATTTATTGCTACACTGCTGAGGAGTGTACACATTCAGGTTTTGTCTATACAGTCACTTCTAAAGATTCATGTTCTTTATCTCCTAATTCCCTTACTCAAAACTTAGGGAGGAACATTTTCTCAAGAACAACTTTTGAAGAGATTTCACATAAATACCTTAAGCACATTATGGGTCCTTTAAAGATCTCACTGAAAGGGATGTGAAATACTGGGACATTCATCTGCAATGCTTTTAAGTGTTATGGATATATTTATGTAAGTTATGAGACTAATGCAGAAGTCCCACAATGCTACAACCAGTGATTTTATCTAAGGGTCTTTTTGTTTTGTTTGCTTTTACGTGCCAATAGTCACTTGAGGCTCAGTCTATAAAAGCCAAAGCAGATGCTGAGCTGGGCTGCAGGCAATCATCTCCCAGGAAATGGAGATCAGCACATGGGGGTAATTCTTAACATGCCTAGCTAAAAACTAGAAAAAAGAACTACTGGTAAATTTTAGACTAGGGAATAGTTTAAAACCAATGGACAGATTTTACATATTTCTGTGGATGAAGTACTAAGGGAATGACTATAGTACTAGAGTAAGTTCATAGTCCAGCAGAATGCACAAGCTGTTGCTATGGAACAAGGTCCAACTCCATGCAGTGCACAAAATACATTAAATAATAGTATCATAACTATCTTTCAAATTCAACAAGCATAATATAATTGAGACTCTTTGTTGTGGGATATCTTTGCTTTTTTGCTCACCTCTTTTTTTCTCTCCTTTTTTTTTAATAACAGATTTTGTTTAATATATCTTTCAATGAAAATATCTAAGACTATCCTCCTTTCTCTCTTACTAAGTCCTGTCTGCCTGTTTCTAGTATTATTTTAGATGCATTTTCATGTCACCCTTCTGTTTTCTTTCTGCCTTCCCTGATAACACCAAGTTTCTATTTCTTCTTTGACCTTTACACTCTGAACACAACAAAAGTAAACCCTTGATTTGCAACATATCCCGCATCAAAATCACTGGTAAAATCTGAGTATCCCACACATAACCTAACATGGAAGAGAAACAAAGCAAAATAAAGACCAACCCGATGGCATCCCTTGACCCGAGGACGGCTTCATCGGCGCATTCACCTGATCCCAGTTGAGATCATCATCATCTGACTGACTATAGCCACAGGAACTGAGAGGCTCATCAAAAGTGCAGCACCCTGTTAAAGAAACACAAAGGTAAAAATCAAACAAGGCATGCAGATAACAGATTATGAATCTCCAATCCTTACTGCAACATCATTCAAAGCAGGTTGTGTCATTTTTAAGCATCTTTTAATACAAATTATTATCTATTTACTAATCTTCACTTTCTGAGAGGCATAAAAGTTTCTTGTCATGAAAACAAAATCCTAGGGGAAAAAAAGCAAATTTAGAACTGCAGACAAATCTTCTCTTATGTTGCAATCACCAGGTATCAAGAACAAAATAACAATATAAATAACAGTAAAAACCAGAATGTTAAAAGATTGCATGATTAGCATTCTTCAGGGAAAAAATTATTCCATACCCAAGGATCTACATTTTAGAAGAAATCTGTAAGGGTGGGAACATCAGCTTCCATTCCTATATCTTGGTTTCCAAGTAAGGGAAGACCTAGGTGCTCCCACGTGTGCTGTGCTACAAACAGGTACCAGCACAGCATCAGTTAGTGGCATCAGTGCCTCTGGCACAACACAGCACATCTACCTCAAAATATCAATCTATGCTCAGTCTCAGAAACTCTGAAAGAAAATAGTATTATTTTCTCTTTTTTTCTCACTCTCTTCTAAGTAAATTAGAAAAGAATAACACATTATAAAAGCTCACACTCCCCCAAGCTGGGGTAGGGAAAAAATTAATGTCCCAAATTTAAAAGAATGGAGCCCAACATTATCCACATGAAAATGGAAAATATTTGCTTTATTCCTGGTGGTACAGAGAAAACTTCAGCTTTTTTACATTGTTATCATCTAACAGAAGACTAACACAGGGTTACAAAATTCTGCTTTATTTGATGTTTCACTCCAACGAAGAATGACATACTTCCTATTTGGTAAAATAAATATAACCCTAGTCAGAGATATTTCTGTTCATATTAAAGGAAATTCTGCAGCTGTTCAAACAAAACTAAACTTTAGGGCTATTCATTGTCTTTGCTATCTGTCCAAAGGCACAGTAGGCTTAGCCTTGCCAAGCTGTATTAAAATAGGAAACAGACAAAATCTAGCTTTAAAAATTACTTTTAAAATCTAAATTTTCCTAGAGCACTATAAATGGCATTACAGAATACCATATTGTCCCGCTTTCACTAGGATAGAATTAGTTTCTTCCCAGGGCTTAAAACCACAACACTTATCAAAAAGTGGAAGATAAAATTCCATTACACCTGATAAATTTCCCTAACTGAAGTCCAGCCTTCCTAATAACTAGTCCAAGTGTATATTTGACATTCATAGTAAGAACTTTGCAAGCATATAATCTTCAGTAGAAATTATTTTCATATGCAATCACTGAATAATTTAGTTTTTTGTTCTCTTAACAGTGAGAATATTACACTGGCCTTTACAGACACACCATGTTTGCCCTGCCCTCGGATACAGGTCATCTTGTACTAGCCTCTGCTCTAAAGTATCTTTATATAGGAAGTCTCCAATAGATTTAAGTGTGTGAGGGAAATAGGCACCTCTGGAAACTCCTTCTTTCTGTACAAATTTAAGTGCAAAAGATTCAATTAGATAACCCAATGGGAACAGAAACCACATTAAAAAACTTAACAACTCCAAACTCTACCATTTTGCCTCAATGTTAACAACAGATATAAACTCTCTCTTGGAGTCAAAAACATTCAGAAATACACCAGATTTTTATAGAGTATATTAAATAACATCTGCAACATTTCCAGAGGGAAGGCTTAGAAATTTAGGCAGTCATTTACACTTTTTTCCAGTACTTGCATTACTTGCATAAATATTACTTCAAACTTCATAAAATACACCACAAGCTAAGTTTCAGACATACAAGATGAACATCAACTTTCACATACATATCTGTGCTTTTTTATATAAAGTAAAAATAAAAAAGCCCCAGGTGATGAGAAAGGTAGTTTCCTTGCAAAAGCACTGCAAATGATAATAGGACATAAATTTAAACACCAAGTTATGGAGCCTGCAATGTAGTCAAGCTTGGCAAAAAATATACACGCAAATGAAAGCTGGCATAAATCAGGGTTTACAATTCAAATCAGGACCAAAAAATATATGGAATAGCTCCCACACTTTATTACTTCAAACATATCTCTAGTGATAAGAAGGAAAAACAGTTTCAAGTGTTTTCTTCCTCAAATCCAGAAGCCCAGCCAAGCACTGCAAAATACCCAATACCAGGGAAAAGGCAAGATTTGTAATTCCAGACAGTTAATAATGGTTTCTCCCATTCTCACGAATTAGGAAGATGTCAAAAACGTGGATAAGTAGAATGACAGTTCTATTTGTCTAGACCATTTGTCTCTCAACACAGGACCTGCTTTTCTTCATTTCTCTTGCAAGTCTATAGCTAAATCACACTCTCAGGATTTCTTTTTTACCATCTTTGCCATTTACATCCTTTTTTGTGTCACTATTACTATAACTTCATCAAAATGGGTTACCTCATCTTCATGTCTACTACAAGAAGAGTTTTTAAGAAACTTCTGAACTCCGTCCACTCCTAAGCCCCTTCTACCCACAACTGATAAAGAAGGTGTAGCAAGTATCACTGCAAGTAATCAAGCTGCACAGTCACCTATCCAGAGAATTGACCAGCATACAGAAGGTCTTTAAAAGTACAGATGCCAAGCCATGTTTCTTTCCACATCAAGACACTGAGGATAAGATAAATACAAGTAAAGGCTTTGCACAGCCAGGACTTTCTGTAAAACCTTTTGCAGGTTAAAATAGCATACATGGCATATATAGGTGTCGGAAGTAAGGGTAAACTTGTAACACAGAACACCTTAGTGGAACAAAACAAACAACAAAAAAAACCGCTTAGCCAAATTAGCCAAGAAACAATTACTGTAAATCAAGAGTCATCAAACATCCTAATGGCTTATGACCAACTCTTGGAAGTTCTGCCCCTCACCGCTGAACTCAGATTATAAGATTAAGTTCTTTAGAAATGGGTCATAACTTTTGAGAAATCCCTACATTTGCCTCTACTGAAGCCCTCCTGGCTGCTCCTGCAGCACTTCGTCTATTTTCTCGTCATGATGCTCTTACTGTGCAAGGTTTCCAGCTCATAAAGTGAACCCATAGTATCAACAAGGACTGGAAATATCTGAGCAATTATCAGGTCTTTAATGTCTCTCATCATTGCACTGTTTTGAAAAATGAGCCACTGCCAAGATAGGCCGCTGTTTATAATCAACCACCACACTTGAGAAATCTGCTTATTTTTTGCTACAAGAATTAATAATACCAATCAAAATACATATTGGCTGTTACACAGCTTAATCAAGCAAAGCAATTTCCCTGCCTGTTATACTGACATCAGAGTCTGGATGGCCAAACTGTATTTTAAAGGATGAACTCTATGCTGACTGAAATATTTATAAGAAAAGCAGAAGATACATACCCCATTAAGATTCTTTGGCTTATGCTGCATTTTATAGATATTTTTGGATTCCTAAGAGGAACTGAATTGACAAATGCACAAGATGCAATGCAGTCTATTACAGCCTATGGTTCTTTCAACTGCAATTATCCATTTAACCATCATGAACCCAGTTCAATACAACTATGCCATTTTCTGAGTATAGTCCTTTTCGTACACTTCAGTTTTAGTTGGCTAAATTACTTTAGATCTTGAAAAATTTATGAGCTTAAACAAGGAATATAATTTAAGATGAAAGCAACCAATTAAAGTAAAAGGGATAAAGAACACACTATATTTTTCCTAAAGGGAATAAAGTTTTATTCAAACTATTTTGTGTTTTACAGACTCTGACATCTGTTATGAAGCATTCTCAAAGAATACCGTAGCATATAGTAAGATACTAAAAATCCAATAACAAAAAGTAACGCAGAGATAAGTTCAAATTATGCTGGGTACTGCTTTATTTTTGTTGATTTTACATACTTCAGAAATCTTAGACCAATATGTACTTTCCATCAAAAATTTTCTGTCAAGTGTACAAGTGGTAACACTTGTAATTCTTATGAGTGTCAGTGCTAGCACTGGCAGGGAACATATGTGCATACCAGCACTGATGCAATGAGCCCTGGCTTTGGGATAAAATCAATTTTTTCTTTACAGCAAAGCTCTATGGTTTCTGATCTGCCATAGGACCATGAATTCTGTTGCAGAATATGTGAACCCAGAAGATAAGTTTTACTAGTATTCATCTTTTTCTCATTTAAAAAGTATTCTGAATTCTGCTGTCTCTGATATTTTCTGTTTCATACTGGAAATGGGGTTATGTTGATTAAGTGCAATGTAGCTATATTTTTTAACAGAAATTAAAATGTTGATATCTGATCTGAAAGCTGGGATGCCAAGACAACATGTCATATCAGGGGGCCTGGGTAATGCAGAGAAAGATTCATCTCCTCTCAGGAAATTGATCTTTCCTTTCTGTCTATAACAAAAAAGAAGCCTCTGCCCAAACCAACAACACAGCATTCCTCAGCCAACTGCATTCCCTCCTGTCCTCGTGAACATCCCAGCATCCACGAGCAATGGACCAAGCACATCACCTGGACAACACACCAAGGCAAATGAAAACTGAAATAACTGAAAAACTATGAGAAACTACAACTGCTATGCCTGCCTAATCTGTGAATGAGTCAGCTTATCCACAAGGGTTACTGCTCGGGACAATCATCCTATCTAAACACTCTCATGACAAGTAGAAAGTGATCTGGGAAACAAAGCATTAGGAAAACGGGATCCCGTGCCTCTAAGCTGACAAAACATCCCATCTGAGAATAAACAATTACTCCTTCGGGGGAAGATAAGGAGTTGTAAAGAGGAAAATAAGCCATTCTCAATTAATAACTCACTAACAGAGGAAGCAACAGTGGGAATCAATGGGCAATTTTTAACACAAAAAAAATTAAAATGCTGCCTGTAAACCTGTACCACAGGTCTGGTCTGCTGTATAACTTCAATATAGATGGGGTGATGACAGAAATTGCCTAGTTTGAAACCATTTGCTTCTCTGAAATCAATAAATGGTTGAGCCAATAAAGGGTCATGTAAACCAACTTCAGCTACATAAATGGATGGTCTAAGGAACATATTAGAAACTGGAGATAGTGGTCTGCCTGGATTCTGCTTTGTGTTTAGATTCTCAGCAAAAAAACGTTCTACCTGCCCTTTCAAAGGTGTTACAGTATGATGTTGAAAGGGCTTTCCAGACGTGCTAGCTCAGAGATAGGCAGTAAAAAAAACTCTTCTCTGTGCGCCGCCGAAGTATGCACACAGCTGCCATGTATCTACAGTGACACACACGCACCAGAAACTCCTACCCAGGCTTTACAAGTGAGCTTTCAACAGTGGGTAGTCTGCTTTAAAATGGAACATTTATTTTCTCTCAAAATATACTGAGGTTCTTTTTTTTTCTACCAAAGGCAAGTGTTCAGAGCTCTAAAATAATCCTGTAATTTATATTACTGGTCAGGGAGCCTGAAAATCCATGTGCTGCATAAAGTTGATCTAATTTATAACAGTATCTACATTTTGTCAAGTCTACATATGCATGGGGGTGAGAGAGAAGAGCAAAAGGAAAC
Source organism: Origma solitaria (assembly GCA_013397895.1). Classification (NCBI taxonomy): domain Eukaryota; kingdom Metazoa; phylum Chordata; class Aves; order Passeriformes; family Acanthizidae; genus Origma; species Origma solitaria. The sequence continues at coordinate 1,890,838 of VZRL01004605.1, read as the reverse complement.
AGATTTTACAGTTAGAGACCTTTCCTGATTGTGGCTGTGCTGAGAATGAGTTTTGAAAAAGACAGAGAATAGAAGAATTGTCTGGAAAAATCCCATGAGCCAGAGCAAAGACCATGAGGTAAAAGTATGTGTTTAGCAACTAAGAAAGTCAGATATTAATTCTGTGTCTTAGGAAGAAAAACAAACAAAAAAATTATATAAAACTTCGCATAGACTTGTGGAAAAGATGGTATGAGAATGCTTGAGACTTCCAAATTTACAGATACAATTCCAGCAATATCACAGGTGATGACATGACAGCATTAAAAAAAAATTAGATAAACTAAACACTTAAAGCTGTTATTTAAGAGTCTTCAGAAGCTCACATGTTCATAAAACATTTACAGTTGTTCTCTCTGTTCTCCCTCCACTTACCTGACAGAAACTGAATCAACATAACTGTTGCCAAAAATGTTTCAGTTTTGGTGATGCAGGACAATGTAGCAAAGTTGAATTTTATGGAAAACATATTTGTCAATTCTAACTTCCCCTAGAAACCTGCCCACACTTAGGTAAATAAAAGAGTTTTTAACAATTGCATTTGCCTAATAGATATTGAGAGTAATTCAAAATTTGCGTTGCTGGACTTTACTGAAAAGCCTTGAAAAAAGTTTCCTCTCAAAATATGCATTTAAACTCCTTTGAGCTACCAAGTCATAAGAACAAACAGGACTCACTAAAGCAATACACTGAATAAAGGCTCTTAAAATAAAAATCATCCATCTTGTGTAAGCAAATAGTATCCATATATTTGTGTCATTTTTGTATCAGTGAATATTTATGAGGCCCATGGGAAAATGGGTGCACATCAATATTTTATGAGCAAACTTATTTCTGGCATTATTTAATGGCAGGGTGTTTGATTTCACAGTATTACTGATAGCTTTCTTAATGTATGGCATCAATTATATGGGCAAATGCACATACATGCTTACATACACAAATTATAACCCTGCGGCAGTTGTCATGATTTAGGACATCTACCAAGAGAAATATTTCAGCGTTCAATACCACAAAGAGCGTATAGGATTATGTGGAAATGCATTATGGAGACCCTATATTGAGAAGCACTATTAAAACATGTATATTTGCAAGAGTCATGAGATTGTATGCTTTAGTTAAAGGCAGTATATCCTGCTGGGTGCTAAAACTACTAGCTGGCCTTCCAGTTAAACACGACTTGACAGTAAGAGACATTTCTTATACAAATAGCTGCTACGGATAAACTTTAGTGGCTGTTGGAGGGAGGGGGTTGGTGGGATTTTTTTTAGTTTTCTTTTTTTGGTAAACGTATTGTTGTCCTTTTTATTTACTAACTTAATGCTTAAACTTAATTCTAGATTAGGGAATTTACTTTACAAATGTATGCTATAATAACTTTCTTTTAAAAGCCTCACCAAAAAAGCTCCATATGAGAAGTACTTTGGAAAGACTTTCCAAGAACAGCTAGAAGTCCAATTTGTAACATCTGTTTAACCTACAGATGTATACACCTTATTAAAAAGATCACAGTGGGCATACCAGTTGCCAAAGGGAGACAGGTGATTTACATTTTTATTGGAGCTGAGTGAACGTGATGAATTTCTGGACTGTGGTCAAAACCACTACAAAAATGAATAAATAAAAGGCAGATTTCCCATATGTTTTGAATCTTGTTTATCACAAATACATGACAAAAATGTGCTTCAAAATGCAAAAAATCTTTTGTGTAAACTGCCTAAAACATTTAAACATAAAGCTTTGACCTACAAATAGCTAACAAAAGGAACCTTCTTTTCACATACTTAAAACCGAATTAAAAATTCAAATTATATTCTGGCAGTGGAATAAGCCTACTGAGAAAAACAAAAATGCAACTGCACACCTATTTCATATAGTTTATACCATAGGATTTTCTTAATTTATTTTTATAGCTACAACCCAGGAGTGCACAAAACCCCTTCATTAAATGTGTAAAAGCATTCAGTCATCCTGGCTGGCAAAGAAAGCAGCAGACGCTATGGAACATATAAGGCAGACATTATTTTTCCCCCATTTACTTGAAATGGAGAACAGTAAGAACGTGATCAGGAGGGCAGTATGCACACAGTGCATTAATAGATATAGAAGGCAACAATTAGGCATACTTTCATTTTACACCATGCAGTACCTTTAAAAGGATTTGAAACGACACCTCTGTTTTGGGAATCTACAGTAAAACCCACAACAGTGTTTCTGTACTCTTTTCTAGGGAAGAAAAGAAAGAGGGGTGATTTTCAGTACAGCTCCTCCCAACTGCGACTTTGAAGTCTGCAGCACTTCACCCTTCCGTCAGCTAAGGGACAAAGCACATACCATAGGGATCTCTCTTCCACTCAGCATCTATTTGTGATTTCATAGATTGGCAACAGATGCTGCCCCTATTAATTTAATTATTATGTAGAATGCCTCTAACCTTTCCTCATTTAGATTTTATTGCAATTTTATCTTCACTTCTCCTTTCAGTATACTGAGGAGCTCTATCACCAAAGTATGCCCAAGCATGTACAGCTGCAATGAAAAAGAAAATATCCAAATACAGTAAGAAAGTACTCATTTGATTTCACTTTTTCCTGGTTTCATTTACTCCTATAGAGCTACCAAGGCCTAAAGGCAAAATCTTAAATTGTTTCCTTAGGTGAAGTGCTGCCTTGGCAAAGGGCAAACTCAAGAATCACTCACCATTAATCTCTCAATATGGTATTTACGAGGGATGTAAACAGTTGTGCTGATCTCTCGAAGATAAGCAAATTCCAGCAAAATAAGACAGCTGTCTGCTCTCAATAGTTTCATATTAATTCTGCTTTTTTAACTGATTATCCTAGAAACTGCTTACTCCTTTTCATTCCACCTAACCCAAGTATTCAAACATCTTTGTAACTCACTAAAATAGCATAGTTAAGCTATCCCAAAAGGATTCATCCAGGGGAGAGGAGAAGAAGATCAGGGGAAGGTATTTGGGAAGCACCACAAAACTGTACAAGTGGAAAACAATATGGATGATATTCAAGAAAAAACTTTATATAATGGAAAGTCTGAAGCAAAATAAAACACAATTCAGAAGGAAGGAAAAAACCGGGTGGGGAGATCTTTTTTTCCACGCCAGCTGGGAGGAAGAGATTGAAATGTATGCCTTGCAGCCAAAATTTATCATAATTCAGTATCTGCTCATCCCAACACTCTACTTAAAACACAGTATAACCTCAGACACATACAGTCATCAAGGCTGTCATTATGAGACCACACCAGACCATTTCTCTAACATCTGTTCAGGAAACACCATATTAGATTTTCAGTCTGTCAGGAGGACAAAACTTTTCATGCTACATCCATCCTAGGGCTCTGGGGAAATACAGCCTAATAAAAGACAGTCAAACCACCTTTTCCACAACCAGCATTGCTAGCCATTCAACTCACAAAGCCATTAAATTCCTGATCCCAGCGGAATCTGTTTTTCACTAAAGCACTTTTTAATAACTTTGAAAAACAGCACAGTTTTCTTAAAATTACTAAAATCTAACACCTTCATTCTTAGAAATTGTGCTATTCAATTCCCCCCCCAAGCTTTTTCCCATGTTATAGGTGTGAATGAATGGATGTGAATGAAGGCAAACATAAGGAACACACTGAGCAGCCACCGTTCTTTTGTTTATGACTGTGCCAAGAGGCACGCACATTTTCACCAAACAGTGATCAGCTGCACTTCATGCTGTGAGATTATGAGAAAAAGAACCATGTTGATTCAACACATTTATCACATAGATTTACAATTCAGAATGAGCCAAAGGACACTTGCTCTGACTGAAAAAAACAAACCAAAGTGTTACTTCCCAGGTTGATGTGGCTTTGCTCATTCCTTGCCTTCCAGTATTAGGTAAATGGACAGAAATTGACAAACAATCCTTATGCTCTTACAGACTAATCAAAACCTGTAATATTTTATATTACTTTAACTACTGCGTAACAACTATATCTCTTAACAGGACAGAATGTATCTGAAAAAAAAGCAAATAAGAAGCTAAGTTCTGATTTTAAAGCTCAGTATCATGTTTTCCTAAAGTAAATAAATTTTTTTACACTGTTTTACAACAGCGTAAAACAGTTCAAACTCTTGATTAGGTGAAAGCCAGCTCTAAGGCAGTGGGCCCACTGCAAACTTTAGGATACCATAACTGAACTGCTATAACAGATAGAATATCCTTTAAAGGAGCCCCAAGACTCATTTCTTCCCCAGATTCCACAGCTTTTACAGGCAGTAAATACTGCCTCTGAAGTTATCAGATAGCAGGACTGAAGACAACGTGTTTTATCAAAATCCAATTTTGACAGCTGAGAGATTAACTATTATTTCATCCTACTATCAGGACATTCTGAACTGAGTAATTTTTT